>JAPMOQ010055483.1:1793668-1856836 GCA_026543055.1 Argiope trifasciata | reverse complement strand
TTTTTTTTTTTTTTTTTTTTTTGTCAAAATGAAAAGAAATTTTCGTTTAATGAATAAATTATTTATTAAATTATAAAATTGCCATTCTGGTCTAATACCTTTTGCCATATTTTTGGTAGTAACATGATTACACGCTCATAAAAGTTTTGGTCTTTGCTGTAAAAAAAAACTGATCGAGGTGGTTTTTGGCCTCCTCATTTGAAGGAAAAATTTTGCAAATCAGTTCTGGTACTGATGTACTGTTAACACATCTTCTCCACACATATTGGCTAATTTATTTCTGGCTTGACAGCATTTTTACCTTTTATATAGCAAAAAAGAAAAAATGACGAAAATGCTGTTTATTGCTCTCCATATTTAAAAGGGCACCATCCAAAAACTACTGCGAAGAATCAGCTGCACTTTTTCACACTCAAGCCTTGCTATATCAGCTCTTAAAACATAAAATGATTTTGCGGTTTAAGTATGAAATTGGGTGCGAAAAATACAATTAAATCCTCTGTCGGGAAAAAACGAAATTACTTTCCGAACAACCTAATAACTAGTGCATGAGACATTTCATTTCGAATGTCTCTCTAATAAACGAAACTTGAGATCAGAATGCAGTATAACTTCTAATATGATTGAGTTCAGTGATAATGATTTGTAACTGGTTTCCATAATTTACGAAATTCTATTTTAAGGAGTTGAAATTAAGGAAATTACAATATTTTAATTAATATTATTTTTAGCAATGAATAAACAAATCAAATTAATTATGAATTGTTCCGAGTTAGTTTTAGTGATTTTACAGAATGAATAATTTATAATTAACTTCCACGAAATTTTTAAGCATTTTTATAAGAAGAAAAACTAAGAATATTTAATTAAAAAATTTTCGATGCTCTAATTTAAATATAAAGATGAGTTTTTTTGAGATCATACAGTTTTAAATAACAGGAATAAAATATGTAAAGCAACATTTATGCCATGTTTTATAAAAATATATGTTTGTATTGAAATATATTTTGAATTAAATTAAAGAAAAATATTGTAATTGCTTTTAGAGCATTATGTATGACAGTAATTAGCACAATTTTTACTACTTTTAGTTGAATTTAAAATTTTATGTGCATTTTTCAATGATTTTTTTAATAATTTTATAAATTTTGAAAAATTTCTTTTGCATAGTATTTAAAAGACAAAAAAAAAAAAAAGCCTCGACACATAATTTTTTTTTTTTGATCTTGATATTTTATGAAATGTGCTTAATTGCATCAAATTATTGGTTCAAATTTGACAAAAACCATACATTAGATATTAACTGTTTCATCAGTTAATGATTGAAAATAGTAACTAGAATATTGAACCATTATAATACTGAACTTAACACCATAGCTAAATTTTATATCTAATACAGCCACTTTCCCTTTTGATATAGAAATAGGTGGACTTTATTAAAATAAAAGCACGCACATACATTGCTAATTACTTGAAAACACACACATGACAAAATACGAATGTGTATAACATAACAAAAAATGGTAAAAATAGAATCAGAAGTATCTAGAATACAATAGAACTGAATTAATGAACCCTATACTGTACAGAATAAGTGAAAAAAACAACAACAGTCATACAAATTAGATGATTGAGAAAGTTTAAAGATATTATGAATAAAATGTGAGGAGTATTAAAATATTGCACCGAAAAATCGATAAGGTTTATTAAACCATCATGTAATTTTAAAACCCTACTTTGCCAAAATAAAGATTTTGAAACAACTTCCTTAAAATTACTTTGCTTGAATTAGGCATTGTTGGAAGGCCATCTTAAGTTGAACGAAATTCTTGCATGATAGCGTATTGAAAGAGCTTAATTTGCTACGGACTTTGTGTGTCTAATACGTTATAAAAGGAACCCTTGTCAATACTGATCATCCTCTTGCTAACCGAAACCACACGTGTGCCTTATGAAAAGAACCCAATTTGGCAAGTGAAGGGATAATGTTGATGGAGTGCCTGAAGGATGAATCTGCAGACACTAATTGGGCTTCTTACTGTCATTCGCCCTTCGCCACAGTTGTCACTTTAGTACTCTAGAAATAGCCTGCTGTGGTGACTTTCTGACTCCTGCAGATACTTTGTTGTCGAACTGCACTCCTGCACAGTTTCAAAAAGGACATCGCGGTTCCATACAAAACAACTTTCCTCCTACCCTATTGACTTCTTGTATCCTTAGTGCACTGCATTGTGTATTTGGACATTTCTTACAAAGGCGAGCAGACTATTGTTCATTATTTTGGTCTTGAAGGACAAGTTTACAGTAATTCAGATCTTTGGCAACATAGGATGCAAAATATTGTTCATGTTATTTTGGTTTTGAACAATAAGTTCGTGTGAGTTATATGGAAACTGAGATCTTCTATATCATAGATCGAAATACTGTTGATTATTTTGATCTTAGAAGAAATGTTTGAGTCAATTATATGGAAATTGAGATCTTAAGTAACACAGGTAGCAGAATATTATTCATTTTCATTTTGTTAAGCAAATTTGCCTGAATTATACAGAAAATGTGATCATTGGTCATATAGGTAAAAACAAATTTGATTATTGTAATGAAATTTATTTTCTTTAGAGCATCCAAGTCTTTGAATAAGAAAACTCCACATGTTTTTGCAAATTAACTAAACGTATTTAAATTATTATGAACAGATTTAACTATATACTATGCCCCATCAGAATATTTTTACAAATATAAAATTTGAAACGTGATTTGTTGTTTGTTTAAATTTAATTTAGTTCGTTTAATTTTAAAAGGTAAAAACTCGAGAAAATAATTTTAAATCAAATTTATTTTTATTAATGCCTAGGATCTAAGCTAATACATTGAGAAATATTTAAACTGAAGAGACAATCATGAAATGAAAATGTTTAATATTCATATTTATGTATTAAGATATAGGTTTGAATAATCTTTTCATTAAAAGAGAATCAAATATCTTTAAAAAATTTTATAATATGTTTTTTTTTTTTACAAAGTACTAATTGTAAAGATACATATGATATTTTCTTTTTAAGTTTATTTGAAATAAAGAGAAAAAAATACACTATAAAAACCTTAAAAATTTGTTTAAAAAATGTAATTTGTAAAAATTAATTTACATTTTTACAGAACTATAAGACGCACGATTAGAATATATAGTGTAGAGCTTCTACAGAACACCATAAGTATCAAAGCACATATAAGAATATTTTTTAAAAAAATTACAGAGCATTATTAAAATATCAAATAAGGTTAACACAATGGTTCCAAGGCAAAAATGTAATAAAAATATTTCATTTACAGTAATATATTAACAATTATGAAATTCACATCAGTGCATACAGTGTTTTGCATTATATATAATTCACATATAAATATTATATATAATTCACTAATATGAATAAAATATCAAAACATCAACAAGATATATTTTATGAATTATATCTTTTAAGAGCTTGACTCTTCGTAAAAAAAAATAACAATCAATGATCTTTATTTAAATACGGTAAAAAACAGTAACGATTTTCAATAAATTTAATGAAAGAGAAAATGTGATTTTTTTTATGAATATGCAACATACAAAAGAAGTTAACAGATCTTATTGCAGTCACAAATGCATTTGCAGTATATATCTTCTTCGGGATTATGAGAAATGGTTCAAATAACCCATAAAAAAGTGTTACGTCGTTATAAGTATCATTTAGTTATCTTTATAAAGCTATCTTCATTGTTCCTTTTTTTTTTTTCAACTATATCCCAGAGAGATAAACTTCCCATATCTGTTGCGAAAACAGAGTTTTTCGTTTGCGCAAGATATTTGGATTAGATTTTGCTGAGACCTGTGCATTGTCTAAAACTCCAAACCAGTTCCTCAACGGGAATTGAGCTCTGCCAGGAGGCCGTCTATCAAAGAGGTCAGTGCAGTGCTAGAGGATATACATCTCCAGCCTCAGACATGATTGCTGCTAAAACCCTTTTACACAGAGCTATAAACGCGTAAATTGCCCGTGCTCGAAGTAACATAATTTACTGCACTGTTGTTTTGACGCTGCTGAAGGAGTTTTTGCCAAGGGTCGCCACGGATTTCTCATTATTTGTAGCTTCGGGCTGAATTGGTTGGTGCATAATTGCAAAAAGAAACAGAGCGTTATTTACGGCATGTTTCACTGTTTTTTTAAGTTGGGACTGACCACCCATCTCTTGTCATAAATTAGCTATAATAATAAAGGCAATCCAGCGAGGCGAGAACCTTGATCATTCCATAAAATGGCCTATCTCCCAATTTCTGGTTCTGAACGGGTTAGATTTGCAACTACCGTGCGGTATTTCCCTGTTATCCCCGGGCAAAAAGGCGCGTACACCTTTTGTTTTGTTTGATTCGAGGGTTTGGATATCAGTGACATGAAGTTCAACAGTCAATGACCCTTCAGGGTAGTAATTATTTTATCAAGGCAATCTCTGAAACCCCGACGGTGTTATGGGTAAGCAGTTAACTAAGAGGTATAATTTATTCAAAGTGGTTTATTCTCAAATATGATAACATAGCACGTTCGGATGTCGTATTAAAGAATGACACAGTCGTACTCTAGTTTATTTGTGCATGACCGTATTAATGAGAGAGCACTGAATAAAAAACCTAATAATTATAATGCTTGCTACTTAATGTGAGGTGACTAATATTAAATGACGATTTGATTGAAATTTTATAGATTCTTTATTCATTCCACTAGAAGATAAATTCCTTATATTTTAAGAAAATATCTTCCTTAAGATTTAAAAATTATTGTAATTTAATTTGTATAGATTAATTAGGAATATTAAAATTATTCATACTTCAATTAGTTAATTAAAATATATATTGGAAAATGTTCTCCTTAATTTTTTTCTCTCTTGAATTATTTTCCTTATAAAAATGATATCTTCTCAGAAATCTAAATTGACAAAAAAATTGAAAATACTTTAAATATTTCTATTGATACTGTAATAATTTTCTGTTGATTAGTGATTTAGCTTCTTTAAAATTGATGGTTTCATTTAATGATTAATTAGAATTGATGGTTTCATTTAATGATTAATTAGAATTGAGGGTTTAATTTAATGATTAATTTGAGTTGATGGTTCCATTTTATCATTGATTAGAACTGAAGGTTTCACTAATAGAATACCTTTGTAAAAGAACAGGTATATATTCTTTAGGAAACCTTTACATTAAGAGTAACATGATTTTTAAAAAAGTTTGTAACATTAATAATTATCAATCCCTATTTATTCGTTTACGAATGGTGAAATATTCCAGAAGAAATTTTTCTGTTAGAATATAATAAGCCATGTAATAACATTAATAATTATAATAATGAGTTAAATATGAATATGACATTTTGGCAAATTAATGCTAGCACAAATAATAAAATTCACACGATGAATAAACCAAAGCTCTTTCTTTTTGATAATTATACGTAAATAAAAGAAAGATAATTTGATATGTAAAGATATTTTGATGTTGAAATATATTTGATTTATTCCAGAAGATTTTACTTGCAATTTTGATATGAAAAAAAATTTTTTTTTTAAATTTTTGAAAGATTGAAGAATAATAATTATTTATTTTAGTTTCATCCGTATTCGGAAATTTTATGAAATATCACAGATCCTGTTCGATCTTTTTTTTCTTCTTTTCTTTCTATCTATCTTTTTTTTTTTTTTTGCATTTGTTTTCGTAAGCGTAACATTTTAAGTAATTTAATTTTTTAGTAATATAATAAAAGACTTTTTTACGAATTGCTCGGAACGCTAAGAATAGATTTATGTGATCATCCAACTACATTTATCTTTTTTCTTGAAGATTTAATCTTAAATTTTTCAATTAATTTTCATAAACTTTTGATATTTCTGTAGAAAGCAACAAAAGTTTAAAAGAAATAAATTCGATTTTGATATTCATTGTTTTATTATAATATTATTCAGGAATAATTAAATATACATTGTTTTAATTTATTTATAAATTTAAATGTATTTACAAAAAGTATTATATATTTATAAATTTAAATTATATTGTCGTTATTTAAACTGAAATATATTGTTTGGAAATATCCTATAAAAATCAAGTTATCGGATTACATATCTCTTTTGGCGAAATATCAAGAAATAATACTATCAAGTTCCTGCAGTGATCGAAACATGGTTTGACCTATTTATACAGTCTCCATACATTATAGATCTCCGATTTATTATACATGATCAAATAACCTTACAGTCTCGATCTATACGTATCTCACTTTCAAGAAAGAAAAGTGCAGGAGGGGGTGTAGCAAGAGGTGCTTTAGGTACGGTCAGGTGTCCCCTAGGAGTGGGAGTTCCCACAGAATGTAGGGTGGGAGAAAGCACTGGAGGGTGCTGCAAAAGATCATTAATAAAAAGTGACCCAAATGGTCGGTGCGACAATAGGTCACGTTTCTGGGGTCGTTTTCCACCCTGTACGTTTTCCGTCGGCCCCCGAGGACTTTTCATGAGTACATAAAAAAGTGATCGTGACCTTGAATGATACGACGAAATTTCTTAACAGCATTTTGTTTCATTTTCGTTTCTTTGGAAAAACGTGTTTCTGGCCTGGAAGCAGATAATTTATATTTTGTTTTGAAGTCAAGAGATTTTTGGCAATTTTCCATGACTTCTGTATAGTTCGTTTAGTTCTTAATTTCTCATCCAGAGGTCATGAACTCTTTCAATATGGAATCTTAATTTTCTTTTTATATAATTCAGTATGCCAAGATTCATTTTAATCACAAAGTAAAAATTCAATATCTTCATAAATTGAATCTTTTGCATCTGAGCAATCTATATTTGCAAGGAATTAATGTTTGCAAATATTCTACTGCAAAGATGATATTTATTTCTTAAGAAAACGGTGAGGCTGTTTTGTGTATGCTTCCAACATTCCTAACAATGCTGGCATTTCTTTCACGAACCAGGAATTTAGGGTATATGAGAAATTTAAATGAAATTTTTTCTGAAAACTGCTTCACACAAATATTTTTTGTTTCTGAGGGCAAATGTTCGTTCATATTCTTCTATAAAAGCATGCATGATCTATATTAATGAGGAATCAATGTTTGCAAATATTCTGCTCTAAAGATAATATTTATTTACTAAAAAAACAGTGATATTGTTTAAAGAATATTTCCAGCATACCTAACAGTGTTGGAATTTTTTTTCATGAACTAGGAGTTTATGATATATAGGAACTTTATATGGAATTTTTTCGAAAACAATTTCATGTAAATATTGTTCACTTTTATTCCCAAATGTTCATTACATAAGAATATTCTTCTATAATTGCTTTGTAAAAAAGACGTTGCGGTTCCCTAGGAGCAGTTATTATTGTTGGAACTTTACAACATAAACTTTTTTTAGATAAACTGCGTCACTATGGCTGTCATTCAGACAAATATTCATAATCCTGCTGGAATATCTTAGAAATTTTTTATTGAATTATGTTTTATTGAATGCCATAATTTTCGATAATCGTTTTACGCAAATATTTTCGCTTCTACTTGCAAATATTCTATGCATGCAAATATCGTTCTATAAATATACTTCTCTAGATAGGTAAACAGCACTGATGTTCAGAGAACCATTCATAATAATTTTTGAATTTCCATTATAATTTAATATAAATGTAAACAAATTTGCAAAGTACATTTTGTCAATTGCTTTCTAAATTATGTCCATCTAATATTCTTTTAAGTCAGTTTTTAATATGAAGCTAACTTAACGATGCTTCTATCAATAAGTGACACAATTTTGCATCCAATCGAGCTAAAGATCTAATTTCGATACATATATGATTATTTTTTAAGAGAGAATTCCAAGTCATATCTCGACTATTCTCATATCCCATTTTATAAAATTTAAGTTTACCAAGCTATTTCAACAATTACAATAAAACATAATTTTATTTCATCATAAAATATAATAGTTTTACGGTGTACATTTTGTAGTAATAATAAAATATTAATAGTAATAATTAGCGTTGCAACTCGATATGTCCCAAACTTCTGTAATATGAGCAAAATTGAAATTATAAGCGTATAAAATTTATAAAAATATTGAAAATCATTTTACTAATCTGTATATGCAAATATATTCTTTTAAAGTTTGGTTAAATGGATTTAAAAAAATATCCATCCATATGCTGTATTATTTGAAAGTACATTAAAAACTATTGTCTTTATTCACTAGCCAATTATTTTTTGTCTTTATTCATTTACTATTTATTTTTTGTGCCTTTATTCATTTGTCTATTATTATTTGTGTCTTTATTCATCATTTACCAGTTCCGTTCTCCCTTTTTTATATTTTGTGTCACAAAATATAAAAGGAGGGAGTTCCAGACGTCTTGCTGATTCGTCTCCTGCACAAAAATAAAAAATAAAAATCGATGCAGCAACAATAAGTGTATTCAACCATCAGAGACATAATGATAAATTCTATATTTGATATATACATCTGCTGAAAAGACACTTTATAGGGCTTGTATTCTTTCTCTTTCTGCAATTTTCATCATCTCGCCCGAAACACGGAGACACCTTTCTTCGCGTTCGCAAGGTGCGTGCCGAAAAAGAAGGCAGAGAAATAAAAGGTAAAATTGGTTCCGTATGCAACTGTTTCGTGCTGCAGACCATTAGCGTCCGTGCGCCTAAAGACAGATGCGACACTTCATAGCGATTCGCTCTCACGTCGCACAATGCTATCGGGAACATCGCGGCTGTTGGCCAGTCAGAACAAATGAAATAACATGAGCGGCGATGTCGTA
Source organism: Argiope trifasciata (assembly GCA_026543055.1). Lineage (NCBI taxonomy): Eukaryota > Metazoa > Arthropoda > Arachnida > Araneae > Araneidae > Argiope > Argiope trifasciata. The sequence continues at coordinate 1,847,997 of JAPMOQ010055483.1, read as the reverse complement.
TACCTTGCCTCTATAATTCACTTGAGTAATGATGGAACGGAATGAAAGTGAACTGAGCTGACCGCCTCCTCTCTTGCTCGTCTAATCACAGGGAAGCGAGTCCAACCTCATTGTGAATTCGGTGTAAATGATTCTGGAATTCCTCATCCGGCTTAACAGTAGTGCGACTTCTGGAATGACATTGTTTTTTAACGTTTTCTTCACGGAACGTCTAATGAAAAAAGCCGAGATGAGTGACTACAAAATGAAAGCAGCTTTTTTTCACCCTTTTTCTTTGCAATTAAACGGATTTGACACTGACGGAAAGCACTGAACGCGAAATAATATGTGTTGTTTCTTTTTTATTTTAATGTATTAACTCTATCATGCTCCAATCACTTAGCAACATAATACCTTTTCCACACCGTAACTAAGCAGCGAATAATAATAATAAAAACTCTTAATACAAATTCTGAATATCTAATTTTGGATTTATTTACTATTTTTATTATTTGAATAACCATTGGTTTCTATGTTTGTTTTTGATCAAATTCATCCTCCCCCCCCCCCCCCCCCCAAATACAAAATTTTTCCGATAGAGACAAAAGGTTATTTATCACTATATGTAAGATGATGAAATTCTTCAACCGGCTTAATAATAGGGCTAGAATTTTTAACATTTTCTTCCAGGAACGCCTAATGAAAGAAGCAGAGAAGAGTGACTACAAAATGAAAGCAGTTTTTCCCCACCATTTTCCTTTCCAATTAAACTGATTTGACACCATCGGAAAACATTTCTTCTTGTATACAGCCGACCACTCCGCCACCATTGAACATAGCATTATGGACACGATTTGTTGTGGTCGACTGCTGAATAAGTATTGTCCAAACTTACATTGACCGATCAGTCAAACTAGCATTCATTTCGGGGTAGTAAATAGTTGTCTTTCTCCCCATCTGCACGCTCTCAAACAGTTGGAATGAAACTATCAATCTTTAACATCATATCTTTTAGGGTTTTGAGATTACCTGGTACCATCAGTACTGTACTGAAATCATTATTTACAATCTTCAGGTTTTTCCGTAACTCTGAAACCTCTATATATTCCATTAAATAGTGGTAAACCGCACCAATTTCTCCACAAATGCGCTTTTTTTTCTGCGTTCTTCCAAATCTTTGGAAAGATGCAGGAAATCATCCATGTCCAGATATTATTTGGATTATAAGTTGATGGGATTTTTATTTCTGGATTAGGAATAAAGTCGAAAGTTACTCTTCCTTTTTTGGACATATACCATCTATCAGATCATTGTAGTTTTATTTCTTCCCTCAATTCTCCTTTTAAGACACTACTTCATTTGGGGACAATAATATCAACACTCTCTTCCTGTGTCGCCAACTTCACACTTTTTTTAACACTTTTTATCTTTTCTTTTATCGTCCTTATTTCCTTATTACAATTGTGGACGGAAAACACTAGACTAGATATAATATGTATTATTTCTTTTTATTTTAATGTATTAACTTTATCGTGCTCAATCACGTAGCAACCTAATACTATTTTTATACCTTTACCAAGCATCAAATAATAACAGGATTATGAATACAAGACCTAGATATTTAATTTTGGATTTATTTGTTATTTTTATTATTTGAATAAGCATTGGTTTCTATGCATTTTTGGTCAAAATCTTGCCATTCCCCATAAAAAAAAATTTCCAACAGGATAAATAATATATTTATCCCAAAATGTAATGATTTTGAAATTACTCATTCGGCTTAACAGTTGTGTGACTTCTGGAATGACATTGTTTTTATAATGTTTTCTTCACGGAATGTTTAATAAAAAAGTCGAGATGAATGTCTACAAAATGAAAGCAGTCTTTTTTTTTTCACCTTTTTTTTTCAATTAAACTGATTTGACACTGTCGGAAAATTCAGAACTTTAATTAATATGCATTGTTCTTTTTTATTTTAATGTAGTGAAAAGTTGTGGAATCTTCAGTTCCGGAGATTTAATGTATTAAAGTAATGAGAATTTTTTTAAATAAATGTCTGAATTTTGAAACAGAAGGAAGGAATGCAAATTCTAAGTCTCAATCTATGTTCCTAATTTTTTTCTGAATTAATTCATTGTTCATTCATTTAACCTTTATCTGAATTAGACTTAATGGAGATTGTTTTTTGATAAAGATAATATATTGAAGGATTAGTTGATATTATAAAAGTAGTTGACATGGATAAATGATACAATAATAGCACTTTAAAAAATAGTGATCTAATTTTTTGTCAGAAATGGAATTGCTCAGAAATTTTACAAACTTTTTTATATTTTTGTAAACAAAAGGCAAAGAAATAAATGGCTTAAATTTAAAAAAATTTGAACATTAATAGAAAGTATAAATTTCATATAAATAAATATTTCTGTTATTAAATGGTAATGCTTAAAACTACAGTATTTGCTTATGTAATTGGCCACGGTGCAAATATTGCTTTTTGAAGTAAAATTACAAAGCAGTGCGAATGAATATCAGTCCAAATTCCTGAATTTTGTTATTACATGATAGGAAGATACTATTGAAAACAATAAATGAAGAATATTTACAGAAAAACTTATCTCCTCAAACATCTCTTACTTATTTGAACATTAAAAATATCGGAACGTCCCAATTTAAGAAGAAAATCACACTAATTACCGATGGATTGGGGTCTACAAGATCGTTGGGGTTTCAAGATATTTCTCTACATGTACAATGAATATCTTCTTTTTATAAGCTGCTGAATAGTTCAATGAAGAACAGCAGAAGCAAGTCAAAATATAGAAATAGTCAGGACAGTTACAGATTTAAACAGAGATTTTAAAAAATGGATTGCGTAGCATTGAAGCAGGATATGAATAACCACGATAAATCAGATCATAAAAGTTTTATTGTGCTTTTACATTGCTATTGTCCCAACAATAGCAATCTCGAAGAAACTTTCGAGCTCGAACACTTTGTTAATCTGATCCACATTGACAACGAATAAGAAGAATAATCTCTTCATTTGAAGCCAAGCTGCAGACGCGTCATCAAGTCCAGTACTTTTTACAATTTAATCCTCACTTTTGTGTTAATGAACATAGTTCTTTGCTTACTGGCATTCCTTTTCTAATTTTAGAGTCTGGTGTTAATATACATACATGGACGTACTGTGTCATTCCTGTTCGAAATGGTATGATAATTAGACACTCAAACAATTTTGCAGATGTGGGATTTCATTCTGTAATTGCACTTCATGACTTTAAAGAGTCGAAACAGCCAGAATATTGTAATTAAGGATGCATTAGAGAAAAGCTGAGCACACAGAAATATAAATGAAAGCTGAATGCAAGCTTTTTCATTCCCAGATTCTTAAAACAATTCAAATGATGAATTTCTACTGGATCATGCGCAGTGGAATGCCGTATTTCAATATGACTATCCCAAATAAATAATTTAGCAAGCTTGCAAAAATCATTGTTATTTTAAAGTCCGATTCAACATTAGATCTTCATTGGTTGTATTGATGGTATTGCGATGATTTGTAATTTAAACTGTAATTTAAAAATAAACCTGAACTTGCAATATCCTATACTTAAAGTGTGATTTGCCGACTATTGATTATGTATCACTAAAACATTACTCAATGAGGGTTCCATTTTTATTTTTTCGTATTAAGTATAGAGGATGTATATTAATCATGAAAAAACTCGAAATTTTGATGAATTTCCGTGTTTTAGACACCTTTGAGTTCAAAAAATATATTTTCGAAAAATTTCCGCTCTTCAGTGTATCTGTGACAACGATTACGCAAAAATTCTTATGTGTGAAATTCGATATACGGTCTTCAGATAAAATTTGTTAATTTCTAACAAATTTTGAGCAAAATTCATTCAGAGGAAGTCTGTCCGACTATTCGAATAAAAGTTAACACAATAACTTCAAAACGAAGATAGTTACATGAATCGTGGTACTTAGATTTAATATCTATTACACTTGGAGCCAATTCCAATTAAGGCTAATCATCTATATGTCTGTGATTTCAGAAACATCTTAACAAGATAACTCAAAGACGTAATGACATAAATATATTAAATTTGGTATGTGATTTTTTAGTCACAAGTGTAGTTTTGTACCAAATTTTCATTTAATTTGACAAGGAAAAATTTGTCGAACACAAAATTCGCTTTCCTGTACTATTAATCGACAAAGAAAAAAAACCTTGCCAAGGATTATTTGATAGATTCAGTAAAAAGGCTTACACAGTCCAGAAAACATTTCGCAATTATTGTGCGTCACTTTTATTCAAGACGTTCTTTAGGATAGCACCTTTATGAGAGAGTATGCAAAAAAGTTTTGGGGAGACAGTTCCCTCTAGTTTTAATAAAATTTGAATATAAGGCAAAATTTTAATTCCCCATCGATTGTATAAAGTTGTAAAGTTACTTTTCAACTTAATTACAATCCCCTGAACTATATTTTTAGAATTCCTCATCAGTATAAGTTTTGCTTATAATAGTATTCCTTTTCAGTAATAATCTTCTTAGTTACGTCTAGAATCCATTAAAACATAATATTTTCATATTAACTTTACTATAAATTTATAACCAATGCAAATGTTAGTCTGTAAGACGGTTATTTTTATTTGTTAAATTTACCACGAACTTAACAAAACATTCGAACTGAAGAAATAAAATGTCAAGAGACAGTGTTTAAATAGAATTCTGTATGAATGCAAATGAGATAAATAAAAATAACAATTTCCCCAGAAACAACTTAGAATAACAATCACATTAACTACAGGAAGCAGGCATCTGTCGCGACTTTCAATGACTTCAGAGAATTAATTCTCTTGTTCGGATAGAACAATTGACCTATTTTTGCTTTCTAAGAAATAAAACCGTAGTCTCATATCTAAGCATTCACATCAACGGTCTATTTTTCGGTTACAGTTTAGATATAAATAAATATAAAACCTTACTTTTAATCCCTTCTGTATCTATGCTAAACAAGTAAGTACACATAATGCAGACAACATAGAGAATTTACGAGTGTGAGATATGAAGGAAATATTTATGAAAAAACCCAAACATTTATTTAAAAAAATATATTTTTCATTAAATTGGGAGTAAATTTACTGTATTTCGCCTAACCCTAAATTTACTTTTAATGTCTAATTTTAATGTCAAACTAACTTATAAAAGATATTTTTTCTTTCGTATTTTGTCTGTGAGGGGAAATGTTGTAAAGACATGAAAATATATTTTATTACAGAAATAAAAATGATTTTCAATTGTTTACAGAGAAAAAATATTTTTAATTAGAATTGATTCTTTTATATTAAGAACACAAGGCTCAAAATAGTGCTATACTTAAAAATGGTTTGTTTTAAAATTTGTTTTTGCCTTAAATATATACTAATGGTTTTATTTAAATAAATCACAAAGAATTTCTGTTACAGAAAAATTCTTTCTTCAAATTTGAAATAAAACAATTGGATTTCGCTAAGATATTTGCGACCAGTATAGGACCTGTAGGAAGAAATATTGTAATGAGCTGAAAGTAGATTTTAATATAAAAATAAAGAAATTTACAAATGATTACAAATCAAACTATTATTTATTTAAATAGGATTATTTTATATTAAGAACATAAATGGTAATGGAATACTGCTTAATTTTTGAATTTGGTTTTCGGTTAAATTTGTACTAATGATTACTATTGAATAAGCTGTAAATAGTTCCATCGGAAAAAAGATAATCTATTATGTTTTCTTTCCCAATATCAGTATGAAGGCAAACTCGATGTATGATGAATGCATTTTTATTCTCTGAGTTTATCGTTAATATAACATTTGATTACAATATAAGTTTTCAAAATTGTCCTTTATTTCTGATCTGAAAAAAAATATGCGTCCATTTTAATAACTTAAATGCTTAAAACTTTTTTTGAAATCCTTTCGTTTATAAGAAAAATGGACTCCGAAATTTAATGGAAAGCAGATCAGTTGAAAAGTAAATTCATTTCTGTTATTTTTGTATAATAATAATTACACAATTACATATTATGATTATGATAATATTATGATTGCACAATTATTATAATATTTACACAATTAAAATGGGGGAAGGGAGAACTGCTCTCTAGTTTCATCCTTCGAATGATATTATCAAAAATCTCCAGTAATAAGGCTATTCTTTCTGTTAATGGAAATGTGGAAAAAAAGCTTTCAATTATAATAATTAGATACCATTATTTTGCATAAACTGAGAATTACAATTTTTATTTAAGCCTTTGAATATATAGCTTTTCAGTTTTAATTACTCTTTTTGCTTTAAAATCCTTTATCATAAGATAATGGAATTTCTTAAATTGTATTAAAAATTCCTACACAATGTTACCTTTTTTTAAGATTTTGAAAGTTCTACTGCTTGTTTGGCAATGTTATTAGTCTCTTTTGTTGACTAATCAATCTGTCTGAATTATTATGTGAAGGAAAAAAATTGAATAAAATCTTTTATGCATAATAATTGCTCCCCTTTCAACAGGGTAATGGTGACCAATTTATTTAGACGAGAAACTTTTCCAATAGTTTTATTTTGCAAAACATCACAAAAGTGGAGGAAATGGGAGATGCATGACCATTGAAGACACGTCTAGGAGGGTTTTTTTTTATTAAACAAAAATTAATGAAAAACAAGCTATGATTGGGGTAGTTGAGGATTCTATGAATGTAAAGAATGTACAACATGCGATTAATGTATATACTTCCTGTAAGGTATGTATTTACCTCATAAGGAAAGCTTAATGAATTAAGAGTTCGGGATTTCTCTCAAAAATAGAGGATGGTGGAGAGTAAATACCACTAAAGATTATGTGGTGTCATAAGTTTTGATGTAAATCAGACGTAAGAGAAACTGGTGCACTTTTTTTTTAATTTGGAAGATCTCTTATTTGGTTTTTATTAATGATTTTGAATATGTTGATAGTGGTGTAGATGATATATATATATTTTTTTATATCAAAATTGAGAAATTGTGTATAGTCCATATATAGACAAACAAATGATACATCAGTGTACTATCTCTTTCTTGCATAATAATGTGAAGAAAAAAAATGTCCGAACATGCAAACATGATTACTATTTGCTGTGATCCCTTGAATTAGATTTTATCATGAATGTATTTATCGATAACTAAATAGCCCTCTTCCGTTGTATTGCTTACATGAAAGCCTTGAATGATCTTATTATGGATTATGATGATTCAAACAGTACTTTTATGCACATATAAATCAGATATAAAGACATTAGGAGGTTATCAGGAATGATTATATTAACTCAATTATCTAGCAAGGTAGTGAAAGATATCGTGTTGAACACGTTCATTTTCATCTGTGGACCATTTATCATCAAATAGTTAAGAACATTAAGCTACTTAGACAACTAAAGATGAACTCAGATGAGAGACTGTAATCAAATTGTACTGCCAATCAGAAGACTGGTCCTTCCAATCAGATACTTCATATAACTGGATTTCTATTTAATTCAAGTTTTAGAAATATATGAAATAGTACACAGCTATTCATCACAAAATATTTTAACAAATTAAATGATAAATGGTTTAATTGATGATATATTTATCAAATCATGCAATCCACCAGAGCGATGGCATTCTATAATTGCATATATTCAATCAAATTGGTTCATGCAATTTTTTCTGAAATATATATATATAAATAGAAATCCGAAACCTCATTTATAAAATTATAAATTTTATGTTTAAATTACAAATTTTAAATTCCTTTTCCAATTAGTTTTTCCTGGGCAAATTGGATGTCAGTCAGAATAAAATATTTTTGAATAAATGTATAAAAAGAAACAATGTCTAATCATTTTATCTATATGCTATGAAAGATTTTTTTTCTTTCCGAATTAAATGAAGAAATTACAACAATTTGGCTGGCATTTTGCTTATTATTTGCATTTCTTTAAACGCCAAAATAAAAATAAAACTTGCCTGTTGATTGAAGATTTTGCAAGCAATTTTTCATTCATTACCCGGCAAGTTGCAGCTCTGAAATTTCCCGTTTTCTTGAAGACAATATGATATTTTAATATTTTCAGATATTAATTAAATGACATTAGTTTTATTCCCATACCAGGAACTTAGTTGTCATTTCAGCTTATTTGCATTAATGTCCCGTTTTTTAAGTAGCGCTGAAGTTTATTTTGGGATGGGCCTCGTAATTTTGAACCCCGATCAGATGACCAGGACGACACCTGAGCTGGCACAATCAGATCTCCATCCACGACAGTTCTTCGGTGGAATCGGATCTCGAACCTAAAGTCCTCCTAAAACTGTTCCGAAGCCGAGACCTTACCACCAAGCCACTGCGCCCCAGGTGTCATTTAAGAAAAAAATACCTAAAAGATTTCATAATATTTATAATGAATTGCAAACAAAAGAAATAAAAAAGTAATTCAAATAAATATAATTTTTATTTTTAGTTCAATATCATAGATAAGTTTTATAAAACTAATTTGACAACACAAGTTTTGAAACTAAACAGTTAAAATACTCGATAAAATTCTGTTGTACGAAAATTTCGAAACTCCAGTGGTTTCTCCTTTCCAATGATTTCACCTTCCATTTATTAAACCACTGCTAGTCATTCTGTAAAATAAAAAGTTTTATTTGCCGATTTCTCTAAAACTCTGAAAGAAAAGAAAATATAGAAGAGTCACAGCAGTAATATCCTTCATAACAACTATTTTATGTCATCCATCTTCGGCGTGTGTTTGTAATCGAGGATGAAGTGCGGGATGTCTTGGATGGATACCATGACGAATTACTCCCAGTCTCTATCGACGGTTACTCCATTGTCAACGCTCTTTCTATCCTAAGAGTAGGTTATCATATTTTATACTTATATCATTGTCATTCTAGTGTAGAAAGGAATTTTTTCAGCTCTGAGAATTGAAGTAAAATAAAATATAAACAGCTATCACAGCAGAATTTTTAACGTAAGTTGAAAATCAATAGTGAAGAATAGTTTTGAGAAGCACTTTACCATTTATTTATACTTTATAAAGTGCTCATGTTAGCATATGCGATTGCTATTTTTATTTTGGCAAAAATATTTTAAATATTTGAGTTTAATAATCATGATTTCAACTTTCGCTCAATTTGTTATATGTGCGAGGCTCTAATAAAAAATAATAAAGATTTTAAAATTTATACTACCAGAATTACGTCTTAAAATTACTTTCTTCCGTTCTTCTCTGACCCAAATGGCGTTATGTCTGCACCACTATGACTGGACACATCTCGTCAGATTAAAGAAACCTACATATGGCTTTCTTGCATACATACCTTCAATATGAAAACATTTTCGCAGTCAAGAGTGAAATATTCTTTTCCCTATTTCTGAACATGGTCATAATGGCCTAGTAGCAATATCTCGATTTCGGGGACGTGAATTCCAAGCTCGAGAAAACATTCGATAAAAGACTAAGGTCATCATGATTGGACTTGAGGCACATTAAATTTGGTGTTTGTGGGCCAGTTTCCCATTGTTGTTGTTGTCTGAAAGTTTGGAGAAAGGTTAACTGCCTTGGTGTCATCCTTTTCAAATTCCTAAAATGTTTGCTATAAATGTTTCTTTATTGGGATGCTGAACGACAACTAAGTTTTTGTTGACAAAAGAAATATGGCTTGAGAGTTTAATCAATGGATAAAACGCAAATAATTTAAATTTAGTATTGTAGTGAAGGTCGAAGGATTCTTACACTAATCAAAGGTCATAATATACGTATATATACATGTGTGTGTATGTGTATATTTGCAGTGATTAGATATGTATTAATAAATGCAGTTTTTTAAAGAGTTTATAACTATTATATAAGTAAGTGTAATTATATTTTCCTAATACCACAGCTGTATGATTTGCGTTAAAAACCTACAATTTTAGAAAAATTAGACATATTGTCAACAGCAGAATTCTAAATAAATTGTTAAAAAATGTAAATGTAACCTCCAATGTTTAACTGTTAATTGTAAAGAACCAACAATGTTAATTTGTCAATTGCAAATATAACCTCCAAAGTTTCCATTATTGGAGGTTATATTTTTAATTGCAATTAATAATATTTAATTGCATTTTAATCTTAGAAATTCTAGTCATATAAATACTAGCATAATTCTGAATTAATAAAAGAATTTTTAATTTGGCTATTTGTTTCCATCATTGGGAGTTATATTTCAAATTACTGTCTTAGAAATTCTAATCACATTATTATTAGCATAATTCTGAATAAATTATGCAAAAAGAACTTTGTTATTTACTACCGTCATTGGAGGTTATATTTGACATAAACTATGTTTATAAAATACCAGAAGGTCACTTGATGAAATAACAGGCAGCATTCGTTTCATGCATAAATTTTTCAACCAGCTTACCTACTTATAAAATATATTATATTTCGATATTGAATACATTATTTCATTCATCTCTTTCCCCTGATTTGCTTCTCTCTTTATTAACTACTCGATTGAATAAATAAAGCCTTTATTTCTCCATTTAAAAAAAAACTCTGAAAATGGAAACAAAATACAAAAAGCAGCCTCGGCATCTCTTCATATCTAACAGCTATTTTATGTCATCCATCGTCGGCGTGTGTTTGTAATCGCGGAGGAAGTGTGCGATGTCTGGGATGGTTACCATGACGAATTACTCCCAGTCTCTATCGGCAGTTCCCCCCATTGTCCATCAGGCCGTTCCCTGGAGCCTCCTCCGTAACATGCCAATTCGCTTCGGTCTCTTCTCGCTGCCTAGAGACTATCTGTGCACTGCTGGCATCAAAATATGAAGAACTTGAAGGGGGGGGGTGCTGCATCAAAAAAATAAAGTGGAGGAAAAAACACTTCGGGGCTTTACGCTCTAAAAGTGTTGCAAAAAAGATTTCTCACGCGAACCAGAGAGAGAGGAGAGAAAAAAAAATGTAAACTCCCCCGAGTTTAGTCCGCGGTTTCGCTGCGGGGTGCGTTTAGAAATTACTTTTGGCAACGTTCTGAATTTTTCTTTTTTTAGGGCTGCGGTTGTTTTTGTTATTTCATAATGCTGGAATTATGGTCAGACAGAGAATTAGGTACAGCTACAAAAAAGGAAGTGTTTTTATATTTCAAGGAAAGCTTTGAATAATGGAATTTATTTTGAATAGCTGGTTATTATTTCGCGATAGCAACTTAATTTTTTCAAACTTTATTATTTATTTCTGTAGGTAATTTATTATTGTAAAGGAAGAATATTTATTTTTGAGTGAGGAAATTTATTTTTAAGAATTAAATTATGTTCTCTTAATCTGCAATTTTTTAATTTGAGTTTAAAGAAATAAACATGAAATATCTTTGGAAGATGGTTGGCGATGATAGTTGAGGGTTATTTGCGCAAAAGTCAAATTGCATCATTCTGCGCCAATGTTTTATGAAAGAAATCAAGCTTCAAGTAAAATTTTGTTTTCGAAAATATAATTTTAAGAGAAATGAATTTGAGAATGCCGAAATGAGCATTAAATCTTCTTAGAAGATGGTTCGTTGGTAGTTGAATCTTATTGGTGCAAAAGCCAAATCTCACATTTTACCTCACAGTACACCCTCTTACCCTTAATATATTTTGACATGCATGATTGAAAGTCTTGTAAAATGTCTCGAAAGCTGATCTCTGTATGTGTGCTTTTGGAATAACCAAACATCACTGAGAAATGTATTCAAAATTTTAATTAGATTTTTAATTAAAATTTCATCAACCTTTTAATCTTTTCTCAATAAATTCTGACAATGATTACGCAAAAAATGATTTTCACTATAATTTAAAATTTAAAAGTGAGTTTTTCAGGTGTATTAATTTTATTTCAATATGATTTTCCCCTTTTAATTTCAATAGACTTTAAAAATACTTAATAATTTTGTATTATTTTAGTTATTAAAATCTTTCTCTTCCTCTTTGAAGTAATATTGAATAGATATTCTTTTTATGATATATATTCGATATCATAGCAATATAAATATAATTAAAATTAATACAAAAAATTAATATTTTCAATGTTATAAAATTAAAAGTAAGTTTAAAAAATAATTAAAGAGTTCATAAATTGGATGTGACAGTTAAAATATTTTCAGAGTACAATACATAGAACTAGAAGTTGGAATTTGAAATATAGATAACCTTATATAAGTATTTTTTACTTATTTTGGTTAATGTTATTAAATAGCTAATGTTATCGAATTTCTAAAAGTCTGAAGTACTATACTACTTCTAACGTAAATAACATATCAACAAAATATGAATAATTACATTTTAATATCCTTTCAGCAGAACATTTAATTTTAAATCGCTTTTCTTGTTATTTTAATTAATTTTATTTCAATTAATGAATTAAATATTAATGAGTCTTATTAACACCTCTATGAATAAGTTAAAGACCTGAAATATATTTACTATGAAGGAATAGACTATATACTTTATATTTGAATTCTAAAAACATTGAGTTAAAACATTTATTCAGCAATGTTTGCTTGATAATGCACTCTTCCATTAAATTGTTATTATTTTTTTTTCAATTTGAAGTCATTAATAAATCTGAATGTTTTTAAAAATATATATTAAACCCTACAGCAAAATCCCAGAGAAAAAAACTGAATGCAGTTCTAGAAGGATTGAGTTATTGAATGTTCTTTTTCTTCAATTTTTCATCAATAACTTTATTTTTCAAAATTTTTATGTTCGATAATGCTAGATTGAAAGATATAATATTTACTATTCCCTCCTTATGCCGTAAGAGACAATTAATGTTGCTAAAATTTCATTTTAAACGCAAATTATCTAGACAACATCTTTACATTTAAATTATAACAGCTTAATAAAAAGTGGAATACCCTTCGTTATTGAAAAAACTTTATTTTATTTTCAGGAGAAAATAAAATAAAGTCTAAATAATACCATGACAACATTCGAATTCATCAAGATTCATAAAGAATTTCAAAAGCGACGTTTTGAGACATGAATTCTAACAATCTTTTTGATCATTGTTATATTATATAAGTAAAACAGCATGATCAACACTCCAGGAAAGCCAGAATTTAAAGTTGGTGGAAGATCTGGTAGCAACCTCATTATATAGAACAGAAAAGATTTTACTTTATTTCAGCCCCATTCTTGAAGAATATAAATGTGGCGAATCTCGGTATTCTAAATTGTTGTAAGAAAACAAGGGGCACAATTTTGATTAGATATGGTCTCTTTTAAGATAAAACTGAGCCTAAATTTCCATTTGACAGAAGGAAGGAGAGAAATAAAGTTAATTCAATGTTTGGAAAAGGATTTCAACATTAAATGAAGTATTAGATTAATATGAGAAAGTTATGATAAAAAAATATTTCAGTTGCCTAGATAAATTATATAAATAATAGGTATTTACATTAGTTTGTCCTATGATTTATCCGAATATAGTTACTTTAATCTTATTATTTTCAGCAAGTATTATAATTAAAAATTTCGAAATTTGTAGAAAAATATATGGTTATACAATCATACACCATTTTGTAGAAGCATATAAAGTTCTTCTTACACTCAAAACTGAACGAATAATTTTGTAAGATAGTAGAGTAAAAATGACAAGTAAAGTAGGTAAATTTTGAAAAGCTTAACGGAAAAAAATAAGCGCGGAATATATATAAAAAATTTAAATAAACTGCCTTATGCAAAATGCATAAAAATTGCAAAGGATTTAATCAAAAAATAAAATAACGAAAAGCTTTTACATGCACTTTACAAAATTAAAATTAAATAAATTAATTTAAACAAAAGCATGCCAAATCCCTTCAAGTAGTCACTTTACAACACTTTATACCTTTAAGCGAAGCGAATCTGAAATAAGACGAGCAATCCTTTTAAGTTTGGAGTGAATTTTGGCAACGACCCCATCGAAGCGGAGTGCAAAGTAAAGTCAACATTCCTTCTCTAAATGCACACAGTGGCATCGTCTTTCTCTGGGAGAGAAGAAACGGAGGAAAAAAAAAGTCGGGAGCAAAATTCATTGTTGATGATGATGGATTGTCTCGTGGACTGGCATTTGTACTTAGGCCCTCATCCTCCCTCGATTTGTTGGGTTGCCACCGACTCCGAGTGTCGCCAAGCCCTGTATGGACACACTGCTTGACCTTTAGTTTCAGAATTTCTCTACGACTCAGCTTTGATTTGATTTGGTTTAATGAATTTATCAAGCTGATCTGAAATGCATTTCTTTTTGTTAAACTCACTGAAAGTTTCATTCCTTGATTTTATCATTTCTGTATGACTGCTTAACATTTAGTTTATGTAGCATAGTAAGAATCGAATAAGAAGTCTATACATTTTTCTATTGTAGGTAAGGATTAAAATATGTTAAAGATGTGTGGTACAATTTTGGTTTCAGCATCACATTCAATTGACAACTCATCTTGCTTTTTGCATATTTCGGTTGCCTTGTTTACATATGCAGAAAAGAAAATAGACAGATTCTTTACTCGTTAATTGATGAAGTCTAAATTTGTCACGCACACACACACACACACACACACACACACACACACACACACACACACACACACACACACACACACACACACACACACACACACACACACACACAGGAATAGAGATATATGAAAAAAATTATATAACTAGTTTATAACATTTTTTAATGATTTCAGAGACATTCGAAAAAATTTAAACACTGTCCACAGATTGATTTAGTTCAAAATTCGATATAGATGTATGATTCTAATAATAAAGAAGTATGCCATATAATTCGGGTAATTTTTTAGTTACTTTGCTCATATATTTACAAACGAGCAGACTGGCTTTCATCTGACATATTTTATTCAAAATTTGTTATGGATCTGCACCTTTATTCGTTGATCCAGGCGTTCCATTTTTAAAATAACGTTTTACACAGAAATATTTCCAAAAAGGATTTATTGGGGGTTTTGACACCAAAAAAATTTTTGAAGTTGATATCTTCTTCTTTTTTGTAATTTTTTTTTCAATTATTTATAAGAAAAAATTAAATTACTTCAAAATGAAGAAGACGATTCTAACTTAAATCAAATAAAATATTCCTCAAAATGCAACTGAAAGATAAAAAGAAAAAATACCTGGTAAATTTGCCGTAACTATTTTCCGATTAACTTTAACATGCAATTTCAGCCAAATGATTCCATTACGTTATAGATCAAACATATGAAATCTCTCAGGTCAGAGTAGAAAACATTCAAGATTTTCATTAATGATATTAACATTCGGTTAAGCAAGTGATATTAGTTTACCGTTAAATTTATTTATACTATTTTCCTACTCTCTGAGAAAAGAAATGTTTATTATATGGGCATTTAATAGTCGCTTACTATAGATAAAAGTAAACGTGATACTATCAGTTTTAAAGGGGAAATTAAACATAATCGGTAAATATATGTGGTATTTAAAAATTTGATAGTTGAAAAGGAAAGAATTTAAGCATTGAAATTTTGTTCTTAAAATTTTTGGTGAAAAATCTATTTAAAAATTTTTTTAGCAGAAGAGATATCTGATTAGGTTTATCAAAGTCCCAAACAAGCAAGTGCATTGTTTTATTTGCGAGAATATTATTAATCAGCTTATTCTTTTAAATTAAGAAATTAAACGCTGAATTTAAGTAAATGAATTAAGTTTAAGAGCTTTTTTTATGAAGGAAATCGTACGATATATGAAAAAAAAAAATGGACAAGTTTAAAAATTATTTACAGATATCATTTAAACTTTTAGACTATCATAAATCAATCACGAGAATATCTGAAGGTTTTAATCTAACTAATTACCAAAAGAGAATTTTATAACTATCCTATGGAGTAAAATAATATATAAATACAGATTAAAGAACAATATTTTACACTTTTATGCCATATAAGTGATGGTAATTAACATAATATTTTCCTTTGTTTTTAACTATTAACAAATTTAAAAAATAATTAAACTATTAAGAAAAGGAATGATGAATTTACTACCGCATAGTTTTTGAATGATTTACTGGCAACTTTCCAAGACATTACAAACTGAACCAACTAATTATTTTTCAGGATATTTGCCAATTCCATACTTGTAATCGCATAGATTCAGCTGGAAAAATGCCATTTAGAAATACCATATTTTCAACATCCAGTTTCATTCCCCCCCCTTTATTCATGCATTTGTATATTACACACACACATGAGAAACCGATTTTCTTAAATATCCGTTGTGGATGTGGTCCTAGTACACGTAAATTTGATATTATGGGCCAGTTGTGAGGTGAGGTGAAAGATTAAGTGTAAATGGATGCTATGTTTAACTTTTCGTCATCTGATGAAGTTCAAAATTATGGACTATGTCCCCGATAGTTCTTGTGTTTGTTCCAAATGAAACGTTAATATACTAAGCTAAATTGAACTTCACCACAAAGAAAAATATTCTGAACATGAATTTTTTACTATTCCCTATTGTTGAATTCAAACTATTTCTCATATCTAGTAGGCTAATTAGTTTACGGATGAAATTGATGCAAGGATAATCAAAATTTGAATAAACTGGTATAAGTTTAATTTTAAATCAAAAAATTTTGTATTATTAATTGAATATTTAAAAGAATTTCATTATGTATCACGTAAGTACCTTGCCGCTGATTTCCTAGTATGTGATAATCATATATGTTAGTTCGCAAAATTGCTTTCAGACCCAATAAATGAATATTTTAAAAAATATTTATATAAAAATCTTAAAATTAATAATGGATACAATTAGAAATGATAACATATGCCTTGTCAAAGCTTATTTGGAACGACTACGATGTGCAAACTATAAGATGTTAACCAGAGATTAGATAATTTTTTTAATTCTTTAATTATTTTAATAGAAAACATTTTGGTTAGATCATAACTGCTCAAGTTCAAGGGTGCTTCTCTGTTTTAGCTCTCAAATTATTCTATTATTAGTTCATATTTTTTAAGCGTTTCCCTTAAATTTTTATTTACTAGTATATACGCATATTGAATTGTTTCCACGTTTAAACTTACACAATATACAGGGGAAAAATTAATTAAAATTTTCTTAAATAACATTATTTAAAGGGGAATTCTTTTTCAACATTTCAATTTTCATTAATATTAATACACCATTTGGTAAGTCAAATCTCTGTGAATGCAATTATTCCCGGCATAATCCTAAGTAGTTTTTTATTGCGTATTCTTAATTGCAGTCTATAAATGAATTCTATTTATGATTAAATATTCAATGTCATTTCATTCAAATCGATAACGTCACAGCATGACTAGACCTCCTGGTAACAGTATGACTATACATGATTCATGCAAATTAATCGAAAGGCAAAATAATATTATTATGTTTCGTAGAAGCTGAAATATTATGCTGAATTCCAATGAGCTGATTAGTGTAGTATTATTTTTACAATTGCCTATTGTTTATCGGCAAACTTTTTAAAACTTTGTTATTTTGTCTGGCGATAAAATAAAAGACTTTTAGCAAATGTGTTGAGTTAAATATAAAGAAACCCACAATCATTTCGAACTATTGTAAAATATCGAATCGTTCGTGTATTAAAAAGTTACAATTTTATTTCTCACTTACTTTCTCAACATTTGAAAATTATTATCCATCCGTTATTATAATTTTAAAACTGAAAACTTCTTTTTGCCCTGTTTCATGCATAATTGTAAGGTGGGAAATAAATTTTTCCATCTTTCTGCTAAATTTTATATTATATTAGGGGAGTGAATGAGAGTGAGTTAAAAGATTTAATGGTACAAAAAAGGATTCCTTAAATTTTTTTTAAAAAAATTTATAATTCCTAATTCACAGCAACCTGAAAAGTTGAAATGAATTATGAGAAGGAAGTGAATATTTTAATTCAATATAATAAAAAAGAAGTAATAAATTAATAAATTAGTACTTTAAACTGAACCAGTAATAAAAGTTGTACAAATAAAAACTCTATGACATTCATGTTAAATTAAGATTTATTTTTTCATGATTTTATTGTTGATAAGTAATGAAGAAATAGAGCATAATAAATTTAATGCATGTAAATACATGAGGAAGTTTATTGTGAAATTCGTTCTTTAAAGTTACAATTCAAAGCTTTCAAGTTTTGTTTTATATTATCTGTAAACGAAGCAGGATATTTGTATTCAAAGAGGATGATGTAATTTTCAAAAAGTTGGCAATGATTATTCGTAGTAGCCTATCATTTTTATAAACTTTGAAATATATTAATAGCTTTTTTAGCTTTTTAACCAAGTATTCCAAGTTTTGTAAAAATTATAAATCGATGCTTTCCTTTAATGTAAAATTTACCTTTTGTGTCACAAAAATAATCAGAGAAGTTTTATAATTATTTATATTTTATTTAATTTTAAACTATAAGAAGATTATGTATCACAACCAGTTAATAAATTTGAAAACAAATTATTTGTTAAGTAAACCATTTTAAATAAATAGGCAAAAGATAACATATCAATTTTTATTTAGGCTAAGGATAACATAAATTTTACTTTGGGCTAAGGATAACATATCGATTTTATTTTTAGTTCAGTTAGCTTTGACAGAGCTCAGGACAGAAATAAACTGTCCTTCTACAAACTATCATTTTATAAAAATACCTCTTTGCAAATTGAGGGAAGTCTAAAATATGGTGATAATCCAGAACTCTCAACATAAAAATCTTTTGACAGTTATAATACTCAGAGAACGTATGTGAATGAAAATAATTCTTAAAATAATTAATAATTCTTAAATTCTTCACCTTATAGGCTGCTTAAACAGTTTTTCCTTTGAGTCATTTCCAAGAGTCTTTTCCAAGTTTAATTGCAAAATCTTTTCTTATGGTACGATAAAATCGCCAATGTGGCAGCGATTCCATATATATATTTTTTTCTTCTCCCTCTTTCCAGAACTGTTGAAAGAGAAGATGGTTCGGGAAGAGAACGATTGCCGATTTAATGCCTCCCCACCTTAGATCCGAGCCGTGTCAGTGGCTGTCATTCCTGTGTCCACTCCCATGATGTCCACTCATTGCGAAATGAAGTTGCCGGACAACTCATCGGGGGAGCCGGATTCGATTTTCCTCCCAAGACGTTGGAAGATGAGTTTTCCCCATGGATCCCTTGCCGCTTTTTATTTCTTCTTCAGGATCAGATAAAAGAGAAAATCGAAGGAAATAAAGTGAATAAAAGTTGAAGGACCTTCTTTTAGGAGTTGCTAGGAGAGTTCAAATATGGTTTAGGTGGGATTTACAGAAGGATCTTAAAATACTTAAATTTTCGAAATGTTTAATTTTGAATTTTAGATTGTTAAAAAACTGTTTGGTTTTATAAAAGAAAAAAAAATAAACTTTGGAGATTTTATTTTAATAGAAAACTAATATGGATGTAAAATTCGAATTTCGAATTTTGGTGTGAATTAACTCCCAAATGTTCCATGATTGCAATCTTTTGACATTGATCATGACAAATTCTGATACCGATAATTTTACATTGTTTAAAAACTTTTAGTTTTACTAGAGAAAAAAAAAACTTCAGAAATTTTATTTCGTCAGGAAACTGAACTGGAAGTAAAATGCAGATTTAGGTAAAATCATACTTCAAACTGTTCTATAAATGATATCTTTTGACACTGATGTCGGTAAATTGCATTATTTTAAAACGTTTAAAAGCTGTTTAGTTCTATTCGAGAAAAAAGAATAAACTTCCTATATTTTCTTTAATAGAAGACTAATATGAATCTAAAATGATTTCATGGGGATCATAATCCAAATTGTTCTACTAGTGTTATCTTTTGACACTGATATCGATAAATTGCAATAAATTAAAAAGTTTAAAAACTGTTCAGTCTTATTCGAGAAAAAAGAATAAACTTCAGAGCTTTTATTTTATACACGACTGATATGAATGTAAAATGCAGATTTGATGTACATCCTAATCCAAACTATTCCATTAGATTAATTTTTTTGACACTGATATCGATAATTTTGGATTATTAAAAAATTGTTTATTTTATTAGAAAGAATAAAGTTTATTCTTTCTGATAAAATTTTATTTCAAAGGAAAATTGAAATTTATGTAAAATGAAGTGTTCATGTGAATCTTACTCCAAACTGTTACTAAAGTAACATTTTGACGCTGATAACGATAAATTACATTATTTTAATTAATGAACATTATCCCTTCTTGATTTGATATTGCAAAGTATCTAGTGACAAAAATAAGTATCTATATTAAAGTTTATAAATGAATAACTTTACAAGAACCCCGTTGATTAACCCTTTAAATGGCCATTTTTTTTCTAGCCTTGGTATATTAAAATATTTTTAGGATTCAGATTAGTTTAAGGAACGTGATTCATTTAGCTTGTTAGATAATTTAATTTGATTAATTAGTTTATTTGATTAATTAATAATTTAGTCCCGCCATTTTGTGTGAGATAAGAAACTGAAGTATCTAGGTTTCGGTCTGATTGAACAATTTGTCAGAACTCCCGCTAACCTGCATAACTTCATACAAAGAACGAAGAATTTGGTGGGAAGCATACTATCCCCTGCCCTAGAAAGGATTAAATGTTTCAAATGAGAATTAGGGCGATTATTCTGAAATATTTGTCGGTTTAAACATATTTTAGACCTTTGAACTGCCTCTAAGTCAATTACAAAGTTATGCAATTCCCTTTTTAATATCCCCTTTTTAGTGTTTTTAATTTTCTGCCTTCACCGATTATTTATTTTTAATTTAAGGCACAGAAAAAAAAAAGTGAATATTAAAATATCAAAAGGCATGCATGATAAGTGTTGTGATAAATAAAGTAATAAGTGATGATAATAATAAGTAAAATAGGAATAAACAATTTACTTGAGATTGGTGGAAAATATTTAATATGTTATAGTCGTAATAAAATGCCACATAAATTCAATCAGGTTTATCGTAAATAAAGAAATTTTATTGAATTAATGATATAGATATTGCAAACGATCATAGAATCATTTGCTTTACATTTATTTTTTAGGAAGTATCACATTATATATTTCTTTTATTTTATCCAGTCACGTGCTAAAAACATGGTTAAAATATATATTTTTTTAAATTCGTTAAAAATAGAAGTTTACGCTATAAATTAAAAAAAACTGATACCGTTAGAAAACTAATTTTTTAATCTTTAAATTGATATAAATAATCATGTTTGTGCAATAATATTTTCGGAAGTTATAGCGGAAAAAAAGTCGAAATTTCGCTTAAATTTTAATTAATTCAAATTCTAATTAAAAAATTTGAAAAAAGGGCTCCGAGGTGCACATTCCGGACCTCCAAGGTATACATGTACTAAATTTGGTAGCTGTAGGTCCAACGGTCTGGCCTGTAGAGCGCCAACACACACACACACGCACGCACGCACACACACACACACATTGAGCTTTATTATAAGTATAGATGACAGTGAGTGAAATCCATTCTAATGACTAAGAGGCCTGTTTCGAAATCATTGTAAAAGAGTTAAGCCTTTCCATGTTCGGATTTCATATTATAATGATTTTAGTATTGATATCTTCAAGGAAGTGTGAACTGCAGGAAAATGAAATTGGGAACTAATTGTCTTTTATATGTTTTGACTGAAGAAAAGAAAATAAGCAAAATGTGGACACACATTTGATTATTCCGTCATTATTAAGGATTTTTAAAACCAAAATGAATTGAACCAGAATGTGAATAACAATTGGGAACTTTGTATAAAGCAATTTTCCTTCTTAATTAATATGTTTTTCTCCCCTACATTTTGGAAGAATCTAAACCAATACATAATCATTTTTTAAAACTCATATTCATTTTTATAGCATATGAATTTTAAAAATTCCCAGAAAACTGACGTTATATCTTAAAATTACATTATAAATTATTAAAAAGTAGAAAAATTTTACTTTAAATCGATATTTCATACTATAGTTTATTGTTCTATTAATTTCTTCTGTTTTCTGAATATTTCTTTATTTTTAGAATTAATTTCATTAAAAGAATAATAGTTTAAAATTATAAAATAAAGTTAAATAATTATGAAATAAAGTTGTGAATAGGTTAATTAATAAAATATGCGAAACATTTTTTCTAATCCTGAATAATAATGTTATATCGATTATTAGATGGTATTAACTTAATTTCTATATATTTATGTCTTATATGTTAGTGTTTAGTGGAGTAAGTCATCTTTTCTTCGTTTCCCATGAATTATTTGAATACAAAAATTTTCCAAGTTATTATTTCAGAATTTTACTAAGTTTTAATTTTAAAATCGGATTTAAATTGATTTGAATGTGAGAAATTAAAAAAAATTAAAACGTTATATATTACAGTAAAAGGTTTTTTTCAAACCTATTTACATTATTGAAACTTTAGCCAACACATATAATGTGATGAACTAACACATTTATGGTCATGAAAACGGATACGATTAGAATTAAATACAAAACTTTTGAAATATTTCATATTAATATTTAAGGTAACAATAATTTCAAAGAAACAGTTTTTAGCTAAGATATTATATGAATTATATTTCTTGTAATGATTTAAAAAGTACTTAAAAAATTAGTTATTTACTTAAAAATTTTGCCATGCAAATTAATTTAAAAAAAAGTCGTTAATTTAAGTAAAATATTTTAGTTGTTTAATTACAAAGGAAAATAAGTTGAAACCTAAAATTGATCAAATTGCAGTAATTCACTAGTTACACTAATTATTTGTTGTTGTTCAAGTTATAATTCAATTGAAACGGTTTTTTTTAGTTTTTAATTTGAAGGTAATTAAAATGTGAAATTCTTTTGCAAACGCCATATTTATAAAATTATACGTTTAAGTAAAGTTTTAAATTAAAATTGAAGATGGAAGACATTTTCAGTTTAACATACTTTGATTTTTAAAAATATCTACGAGAATTATCCTTATTTAAATAAAACAAAATTTGTTATTTGCAACAAGTTTAAAAAATTAATAATTAAAATAAAATCAAGAAAAAAACATTAAATCTTAATAAATCTATATTTAGTGTTTTACACAATGGAAAATTCAGGTTTCTATTTCCATTGGATGAAAACAGGAATTTTTATGTGGAATCAGCCAATGAAAACGCATTCTCTAGGATTTCATCATATTTTATGCACGATACTAAAGTTTTTTTATAGAGGAATACAGCAGCAAAAACCTTAATGTAGTTTTGCATTTGCTTTCTCAAAACGATCAAAACTACCCCTTTTTTTCTACGGGAGACATCTAATTTTTAGCTTTCGATCGCCGGGGGGGGGTGATATTTTTTGTATAATTTAAGACCTGATTATAAAGCTCATGAATGAAGGTTAGAATTAAAAAAAATCTTTCCATTGACTTTCTTAAATAGTAAATTTAATTAATTTAAAATTGATTAGTAGTGAAAGTTTGAAGACTCTGACAGAAAAGATTTTATTCTTAATGCCAAAATAATTTCGCATAGTAATTGATAATTAAAATGAAATGTATTGTTTAAAACTTTAAACAGATAGTTTAAAGTTTCAGCACAAGTATTAGATATTTTGATTGATTATTAATTGATAGGACTTCATCTATTATGATACGGAAAGAACGATAGAATGTGTCAAAGGCCTCTTGTTATCATTGAAAATATCTCATCATTTCGCTATCTCAAAGGTCATATTTCCATAGAAAAATTTCGCCATGTGAGCAAATTTTAATAAAATTTGCCATTACATTTTTTCACTGAATTTGTCTTAAAAGAAAATCATTTTTTGAAGAAGTTTATTTCAATTAAAATTTTCAGATTCATATTAAAAATTCTATTCTTCTAATGACGTTTGAAACATTGGTGATAAAACATACAATTTGTTACTAAAATCAAATTTATATTCTCGAAAAAGGGATTTTTTAAAATTGCAAACATGCTATATTTTCCTGGACAATCTAATATAAAATTATTAGATTCAAAATAGCCAGATTAAATTCGGCACTAGAATGAAATAAAATATCAGAATGAACAGACAAAATCGTGTAATAAGTAAGTGACACATTTAGTTACTTTAAAGTACCATTAAGAAGCTATTCTTGAACTGTTTTAGCTCGAATATTGTAATTTTGAATTCCAACATGACAAGAAGGGCACCTGAGAGGACTTCCATTTTCAAAAGCTCTACATTATAACACTGAAAGGGTATGTGGACTAAAACACAAAACTTGGCTTTTAATGGGTCCATTAAACGCAATGAATCTTTAGAGGAATTGCGTTTTATGCTGAAGTCCTCCGACCTCAAAGCTGATATTGGCACAGCGACCTAAGAACATTAGAGTGATGTAATTAAAATAAGAATACTAAATGGGAGACCTCAGAATGAAATATAATTTTTTATCCAGTTTTCCAGAGCTCATACTCAAAAAAGGATAAAATTATTATTATTATTTTTTGTAATAACAATAACATCTTTTATTCGTTCATGCAAAATTGAATCAGTGACTAGATCTGACAGAGATTCAGAGTCGATTAAAAAACTTATGATTTCAGTAGTAAAAGAAAAATACTATAGTTTGTGTGAGCGGAAAATATCTAATGATGTTTCTGGTTGAATTTTCCATAGACAGTATCTCATCAACGATGACAACTAAGGTATAACCTGGAGAAAAAGCACATACAATGAAATTGCCAACACTGAAAAATAATTAAAAAGCTCTTTGCCACCATTGAAAACTTTTCATTCACACTTAATCTCAAAGATAATATCCCTGAAGAAAAGACTCCGTCTGTCCCCAAATCGATCTGTTGGTGAGGACGCATCAACCACAACCTTTCATTTGGAAACTTTTAAAATATAATTGAATAATACTCCATTAGGCAACACAATGCTGCTGTCTGACAATGAAAACAGAAAACTCGTTGGACTTTTCTCACGTGGTCATCCGCTAATGGTCTTCCTGAAGGAGAGACCTACTTATCATTTGGAAAGAGGGGACACGGAATGATTAATGGATGGGAAAAAGTCATTAAGTGCAAGATACAGATTTTCCTCTCATTGTGATCATTAGTTGGCGGTCGGCGCTCGTGGCTTTTAATACATACTTTCCCGACTCCCGCCAATTATTTTATTTAAAATTTTGCTTGGCCCCACAAAATTCCAATTTAATGATTCAAAATCAAAGTTATTAACTGTCTTGGACTTTTTCTTTTGATGCTCTAGTAATGACTAATGCATTTGCGTGGTATAAGTTTTTTGTTCCCAGAGTGTCTTTGAGATATGCAACAAATAAGGTGCCTTTGATGCAACTTAGATCCTAACCTAGCAATTTATTCTTTTTGTATATGTGAGTTTTTTTGTTCTATGTGATTTTGTAGAAAGGTAAATCGTCATGCAAATTTAGCAAAACGTTATTATTATAGGAACCATCTTGTTTCATTAGTAAGATGTGAATAGTATTTATGCAAATCGATATCTGAATTACATAATTTGATCAATACTTTTCTTTGTCAAGTAGAGAAAGGCATAATATCGCATAAAAAGTGGAAGATTTATTGTTAATTTGAATTATTACTTGTCAAATCAAATTCATATTAAGCCTCGAGACTCTTACAATTTGAATGCGGATTTGACTTCTATTTTTAGGTTGGGTTATGACAATCATCTTTTAAAGCCTCGATTTCAGACTGAACTTAGAATAAGCATGAAAGCTTAATGTTTAATTATATAAATATTTGTTTTAATCTAAATTAGATTATTTTAGTCTGTTCACATTTCTGACAAGAAAAGAACATCAAAATTGTGTATAAATAAGAAATGTAATTAGGTTAGTGAATGATTAATAAAACATAACTTAGCTTATACATTTATTTAGAATAATGGAAGCTTTAAGCCAAATCATGCCATATCTATATTTGAGGCAGATTTTGGGGAATCTGAAATATGATTTTACTACAAAGCTTTCTACATCTTTTGTATTGTTATATATGACCTTTTGTCAATAATATGAATTAAAAAATACTTTAATCCCAATGAAGGCTATCAAATTCAAATTTGCCAAATAAGCAAAGTGTATACTTTTGAGATCCAGAAAAAACAATCCGAGATTAACTACAAGCTCAACAATAATTAATCGCTGATATGGCAGAAGGTTTAACGCTTTTCATATATGAAATAACCACTCGTCACGATGAATTTCTGAATTCCTATCATATATCAGTTTTCAAATGCTTTCAAACATGGTTGGCAAATATTTGTGAATTCCAATCTTCCAAATATCCTCAAAGAACAATAGTTAAATCACAGTAGTACTGGATCTCGAATACCTATTTTTTGAATGATTAGGTGCTGTTTCTATATCTGTTAAGAAAAATCAACATTAAAATATTAAAAAAAGGAATTGAATATTTCTGCAGAAAGTTGTTCATTGGGTATATATTAAACTAAGTACAAAAATCTAGATGAGGATAAAAGATTCTTTATTCAATGAAAAATGTAGATCATAAGTTTCAAAAACTCATTCCAGACGTATACAAAGAATAGTATTCATAGAATCTAACAATTCAAGAAGATAGCAAATAGCTTATAATATCAATAATGCACAGTTTCTAACTCAGTTTGTGAACTCGAGTATTGTTTTTAACTCAGTTTGTGAACTCGATTATTGTTTTTAACTCAATGTTTTATCTAAATTCCAGCCAAAATATAGAATTTTCCAGAAGAATCTCTACATCTCGGTTCCAAATACTTTTGAGCCAATCATTGCAGTTTACGGAGATTTCCTTTCATTCACCAATGTTATTAAATTCGTTGCCAAGATCGGGAATACTGAAATGTCATCTATTAAAAATTTCGTTAAATTCTCTTTTCTAGCTATGATATTAACTTGGCAGGAAATAAGTATAAAAACTTTATAACATTCTTACTGTTGGAAATTAGCAAATGTTGTTGTAGTTCATTATTATTAATTAATTAAAAATTTTAAAGTATGTAATTTTTACAGAATATTTTTACATAGTGTTTGTACAAGTATATACGGGGTTTTTTTGCAGGTATTTTTGGTCGATATAAACAAATACGATTCGATACTTTTTTTTCAGCCCAATAATTGTACCTGTTTTTACTTCATTTTTAATTTATATAAAAACTGATGATCCCTAAAAACATCACCATTTTGTACTTGCCAAATAACAAAATCTTTTGCTTCATTCAGTGCAACATATTCTCTTTTACAAATGAAAAAAAATAATAAAATGGTAGCAATAAACCCAGTAAGAAATGTAGAATTAGATTTCAAGATTTTTGAATTTCTATTGAGAATAAATATTTGTAGTTACTTTGAAGCTTAGCTAGGAATATTTGTTTAATTATTCAGTTAGTTATAAAATACAAAAAAGTAGATAAAAAATAAATATTGTGTATATTTATTAGTCTAACATTACATGACATTAATGTTAAAAAAAACATAAACAAAAAGCTACCTTAGATGCTAAGTAAAAAAAAAAAATTCTTAGAATTTTTTAAAATTTCATATATTATCGCTTATTACCTTGGTACAAATTATAATGAAGGTTCCTCATTATTTAGACAGGCATTAAATTTTTTTTTTCTCCAAAGAAAATAGGGAAATGAATTAATATTTCTTCAACACTTTCTCATCCCTTTTTGCTCCCCCTATTAATATCATAATTACTTTATTTACGGAGAGCATCATTACCACAAAAAGGGAAAGCAGATTGCTGTAGCCGAAGAGAGGTGCTCTTTTTTTACTTTTAATCTTTTTCTATCTTGACTTTTTTCTTCCTAATACATTCTGCATTAGGTAATAATGGGGCTTCACTTCGGCTCCAAAATTAGCCCAGTGGTGAAATTATCTTTATTAGATATTCCGACTTAATCTAATGTTTGGCAACATGTAGAGTAATTAATATGAGCTAGAAATTTTGTTGGAGGTAGTCGGTAGCTTAACTAAACTTGTTATTTGTGCCAAACGTAAAATTATTATGTTTAAGTTGCCAATACGACGTGTTAAAATTGCTTCGAATAGAATCATTATTCAAGGGATTTTATTTCATATAAGATGCATCGTATTATAAACATACGTTCAAATAAATTAAAGGTTTTATTGAGTAATTGTAAAAATATAATAATTGATAAAAATTTCTTAATTACACGAAAATGCCTTCATTACATCCTTCATTTGTAATCCCCATTTTAATTTTAAAACAGCGTTTCATTTTTATTCAGAAAAGGACTGTTTACAATATTGCATAATGTGTTGTTGTAAGAACTATCATTGTAATTTTATTATTTACTTCCATGTTGTAATAAATCCAACGATGAAAAAATAAATCAGCAAGAAAAATGAATCGGCAATTCACATTCATTATTTATTTGAAAGATAATTTTTGGTTAACTTGATAATATTTAAGTAATTCGTTTTTCATTGCTTTTTGGGCTCTTTTGGATCTCATTAAGATAGTATTTTTATTTTTATTTCAAAACTATTTATCAATTTTATTTTTTAATCATAAAGGTCTTTTTTTTCATGAAAATAATCTACCATTTATCGTTTTCAAAATAAGACATTTAGCTTTTCCACATGAAATGAGCTGGAATAGTAACTATAATGCTAAAAATTTTAGCCAAATTTTGACTCTTTTCTCATGGTTTTGCTTAGCTAAAAGGACTGTTCAATTATATTTTTTTTTGAATTTGAAATGATTTTTGATGCAATATATAATGTAGCTGTAGCTTATTACATGTTTACAACCATGAAAAAAAAAAAAAAAATTCTTCAAAATAAAAAAAAAAAAAAAAAAAAAAAAAAAAATCTGTTGTTAAATAATTTTTAAAAAGTTGGATTTTTAGTTAACAGTTTTTAGAATTAGATTTTTAACAATCTAATTCTCCAATTTCGTAGTATTTGTATAATGAATATATGTACAAAAGAATCAATTTTGATGTTAAGGATAATCTCATTTAGGTACTACTACTATGCTTTTCTAACGAAAAATATTAATTATGCTATTTTAAAACTAAAAATATGTTTATGTATTCTCTTTGGATAAACTGTCGAATTTTTCTCACATTGGTTGAACATTTTTGGCTATATCTTTAGAAATAATTCTATACAAAAGGAAAAAAAATAGAGATCAATTTATAAAAAAATTATTCTGTTCAAAAAATTTCAACTCTGGGTAACTTTACGAAGTACCAAAATAATTAATAAAAGCTGTAACAGATTTAATTTTAAAATTAGACAATTCAAGAATAGAAAAAACTCATTAAAAATGTTAAGTAGTATAAATATATATCAATTTATTCTTATCTCTCTAGGTTGTATAAAGTTAAAGCTTGTGTTGGTAAATAAGTAAGCCTGAAGTTGTTTCGGAATCTATTTAATTCTTTTTATTTTAAAAAATGACTTAAGCTGTTTCTATTCGACAAAAAATGTTATACCAGTACTCGGGTCGAAAAATGTGATAAGAAAATATTACAAATTATCAAATTTGTAATTTAAATTTTGAGAGAAACTATTTATAATGTGGAAATACTAGGTATCATGTATTCAATGGTCACAAACCACTGAAGACTTATCGTGTACATGGGCCTGATGCACATTGAACCTACCGTAAGTTAAACATCATATTAATGTGAAGTAGAAATATGGAAAGTGGGGTGCTGTTTAAGACTTTGTTCCTGAATTATGAGACTTGCCACTTATTGGCATATTGTAGCCACAAATTGAGTATTTTGTGATGGAAATCTTTTTGTATTTTCCCTATAACTGCACATAATTTATACATTTATTTATCAATGACGATTATAAGGCTTCTAACTAGAAAAGGGAAAATAACTTAGAATGCATCACCTTAAAACATCGATACATTAATTATATTGTCACATTCTGACCTGCAGTATACAACTTTATTAATACTTGACATTATAATAGAAGCCAGGACCTTTTGCCTATTTTTTTCTAAATCCATAAATTTGCAAATTATTAACAAAAGATGAAAATAAAAAATATATGATTTTAAAGTATCAATGAGTTGTTTGTTTATCACATTGGTTCCCCTTTATCAATACATGTAATTCTAA
Source organism: Argiope trifasciata (assembly GCA_026543055.1). Classification (NCBI taxonomy): domain Eukaryota; kingdom Metazoa; phylum Arthropoda; class Arachnida; order Araneae; family Araneidae; genus Argiope; species Argiope trifasciata. The sequence goes on along the minus strand of JAPMOQ010055483.1, from coordinate 1,817,801 downwards.
TCAGAGCTAGAATTTAAAAAAGCTAATTATTTTTAACTAGACTCGTCTTGATCAATTTTTTAAACATATTTTTTAAAAAATTACATTTTATGAAGTAGAAAAAACAATGAACATATAATAGGAGCCGTCACAAAGCCTATTTATCATTCTTGAGAGAAAAAAAATGAAAGAAACTATAATTGTAGTAGATATACGACAAATACAATACACAGGGTTGGAACAGTACAAAATAAAAATTCCCCCTTTCCTTCATATAATTTTTTTTTAAAAACTGACCTCGGAGAGCGTTCCGTTGCTTTTTCTCTTTCCGATTCTTTTTAGAACTTATGTAATTAGAAAAAGGGGGAGGGAGTAAGATGAAGTGAAAAAAAACTTCCATTAGTAGAATTATTGATCAAAAAAGAGATGGGAAGAAAAGAGGGTAAAAAATGTAATTACAAAAAACAGAATCGTCCAGATGAGAGAAAATGAAAAAATAATCAAGAAAATATGTTTTCTTGTAATTACTAAAGAACTTTGAAAAGTGAATGCAGGGGTTGGAGACGGAAAGAAAGAAAAAGAAAAAAAGATACCCTATAAAAAATCCCAATTTTTCGGACAACGTTCTCCTGAAATCTTTGATTTACTAGCGCACCAACATATTTCAAATTCCTAAAATACATTAATATTAAATCATCATTAATTACTGTACCTGTTTTTTTATTATTTTTTAATGTAATTTGTATCGGTCTGTCCGTCGAGACCCCCCACTTTTCCTCTCTCTCCTCCACCCCTCTGTGCACCCTCCGTTATCGAAAAGGCAGTCGTCACAATTTTCTCCCATTAGCGGTAATTACTGTAATTATCAGCAGGAAAAACTTTTGGAAGTCCTCGCTGTGTCATCCGTTAGAAGTAAGATGTTCTTTTTGCGCATTTCTCATCAGGGAAATTAAAAATTTAATTTAAGCAGAGCTTTTAGATACGAAGGATACTCTGAAAAAAAAATGTAGATTCCTCGTTGCAGGTTAAAACCAAGTACGGCTGCGATGATTCGGAGCTGCTGGAATAAATCCAAACGGGATTATAAATTTGTTTCAAAATTTGAAATGTCCCTGAAAAGATGTTTCTGGAGTTAATTTATTGAACTCTATACATCAGAATCGGGGTTGAAATAATTTCATTGTATAATTAAACCAACAGAAATGTTTGCAACAAACCAAATGATTCCTCTATAAAATCTCAAAATCCTACAGTCAGTTCATTAACATTGTTGTTTTTACGTAAGGCACTTTAAAAGCCCGCTGACTGATCAGTGAGTGATTTAAGTCGAAGGAATGTCTCTTGTTTTTGAGGTAAGACCCAAGAGTACGACTTACCTATTTCATGTGTCACATTCGCTTACGCAACTCCTTTTTACTGGGGTCACATTCACACACTTCACAGATAGAACGCAGAACTACCATGCCCGAATCGGGACGCCCAGCTCAAGGGGAAGATGATCTATCCCTATGCCAGGATTACATATTTTGACACGCATCAAAACAAAGATAATTTAACTTAAAATGACAACAACGACGACGATAAATTAATCTGCAGATTACTGCAGACAGCTGTAGATTAACCAGTTCAATAAGTTCGACGTGTATACATGTCAATCCAAATTTTCATTTTGGCGTGATTGATGTATAATTTTATTATTGCAAAATTTACCCCGTGTTTATAAAATTTGCACTCCGTGTACATGCTTCATCGCTTGGCTTTAAAATGGGAACGCAAGGGACTTTAAAACAGGAATTCTGCAGTTAACTAGTTAATCTCAAAGGCTATTAGTAATAAAAATATAAATGACGGTTGTACATATTTGTATAAGTGTATAGGCGCTTTACAATGCAGACTACAGAACACAGAGAAGCAAACTTTGGCATAAATGTGCTTTTGGAAGTTTTCTTATTTTAATTAATAAAAAAATTGAAAATATGACTTCTGAAACTATTACAGTGAGAAAAAAAATTATAATTGTATTATCTTAAGCTTCAATACATTCTTTTCAATGATACTAATTTAGTTGAGTAATGATATTTTCCTAATTTTAATGAATTTTCAAAATATTTTGACTATTTTTTCACAATATTTTAATTGTTTTTGGGAAATTGATTTAGCTTTCTTTGTTACAAATATTTTGTACTGGAGTTTTTCTTCTATTCTGATAATTAAAGTAGGCTAGTCATAGCTCATGACTGTAAAAATTACAGACAAAGTTGAGCAATTAAAGTAAGCAATGGGGAAATTTTTTTAAATTGTGAAATATTTGTAGCAACTTTATAAATAATAATGATTGTATTTCAAAGCATTTCTCCTCTTCTTTGGTGTTGCATAATTGGATACACGAAAATACGTTAATGCATTTTTAGTCAGGTATTTGGATTTTCTTAATAATGTTTTAATTGAAGAAATAAACAAAAATTATCTGAACTTCTATAAAAAAGCAATGGAATATTTTCTGCATTATGAAAACATCTCAAATCTGAGCATACTTATTCCTTAATTATCTTTTTATCCGTTATATGAACATGTTTTATTTCAATAAGCAGAATATTGAACTTGAATTATTTTCAATTTCATATTAAAAACCAAATGCTAAATAAAATGACAGTGAGCAAAAAACGAGAAAATGTTTAATACAGTGAAATAAGTAGCCTTGTAATAGATTACTAGTTGTATCACGAATTACAAGAAATAGTTTTTCACGTAATAATTAGTCATCAATTTAAAATTGTATTGTAATTTTAGTGAAAAAAATCACGAGCGATGCATAATTTTTTGTTAATTCGCATGATTTCGCTATGGTGTTTTTAGTTTGAACGACAGAAGTTAACATTTTAAGCAAAACTAATCCTTTTAGCGATTCTCTGAATTCACCTCGTATGGTGATACTTGAAATTTTTAATATTTTAACATGGTAGCTTCCTCTGCAAAATATTTTTAAATTACAAATTTTGATTGCAATGTAACGCATACTATCACAAAATTTAAACATTATTCGGTTTATTACACTGTATATTCCGGTAACATTCGGTTATTTCAAAAAATGGGAAATTTAGTTTGAAATAAATGTGATTAAACTTCAATGAATACGAAATTCTTTTATTTTTGTTGGTGAAACCAAACATGCTTTTTCAAAAATATGAATACAAAAAACGTAATTGTTCAGAATTGAAATATTGTAAATATCACGGAATTTTAATTTTTAAAAAATAATTTATAAAATATTATTAAAATGTCTTATTGTTTTTTAATATGCATTATTATAAAATTAACTTATTCTGCAAAATGATTTAAATGACATAAAAAAATTTTTCTTGAAGATATATGGCATGGTGCTTCATTTCTTGCACACACACATTCCTTTTCTATGTTTAGTGGGAAATGAAAATTGATCCTTTAATTAAAACTTTTGACAACATGATGGTAACATGCTGGTAAAAGAAGATTTTTTCTATCCACTCGAAACATGATCGTTCTGGATAATATGTGTAAATTAAATTGTTCGAAAATAGGTTTAAAATATATTTAAAAAATTGATTGAAAATAATTTAATTTAACTAATAAATTTAAAATAATTCAAATTAAATATGTAATCAAATTATAAATTTTTTCGATTTTCTTATGTTATTAATTTAAACTACCTGTCTTTCACCATCAGACATAGAATATTGACTTTTTAGATAATAAAATGATTAATAAGGGAGCATGACATGAAAGGCATGAATTCATTTCAATGTTACAAATTATTAAGAAGTAATTTTAAGAATTTATATATAGAAGACGCGTAAATACAAAGGTAAATAAAGCAGACGTGCTAAGGCAAAGATGCAGCTATATACATTCATTTTTGTTATAAGTAAAAATAAAGTTAGCAAAACATATATATGTTCTTCACCTTACTTTGGAGAAACATAATTAAAAAAATTGAATTTCATAAATCATATCAAATCAAAAACTGCATCAAGTATAATAGAAGGAAATGTGTTAGAAAAAATATGATCAAAATGCCGGTGCATAATTTATTCATTAGAGCTAAAAAATAAATTATTTATTTAAACAAATCATTATTTAATTTCAATAAAATTATACATTGTCTTAGTGTCTTTAAGCCTATCACTTCTTAAAAAGATATATCCTTGATAAATGTAATGATGTGAAATGAAATTTATTGCATTTAACAACTCAAGTTTGCAATTTCACTATTCATAAATCATTGTCTCACATTTGTACTGTTTGACAACGGATTGAAAAATCCTCCGCGCATTACACATGCGTTAAGAGGGGTTTGATTTGACTAAATATGAAAAATGAAAGGAGAAGATGTTTATATTTAACAATGATGGCCCATGTTTTTATGAGAAGTAAACATTACAGATAATCAGTTATACAGAAGGAAAAAAAAATACTGATGCATAGTAAAATATTTCAGAATTTTTTTTATTTAATGTAAGGGGCACAAACATTATATTACAAAGAATAAATAAAAAATTTATGTTCTTAAAATTTGGAAATGCATTTATTTTTACAAAATAATAGTGATATTTTTTTACATCAAAATGGTTTTTTAAATTTTCTTTACTTTTTTTTCAACAATATAACAAATAAACTAATTCCTCGTTTCCTGCTTCTTGGTCACAATACACAATATTTGAGGATATTGTGTAAATTTTTCTTCGTATCATTGCAGAAAGCTTTTTTAATACTTGTACTAGCCATACCAATACGAAATTTTAAGTTAATAACACAGAACTGACACATAAGTGAAAAAACTGGAGCTGAAAACCTAATGGGAGAGGTGCAAAGTCATTTCGCGTCTCACCCTTTAATAGGCTGGAATCGTTGAAGTTTGGTCGTATCAGAACAGTAAATATACATTCAGATAAAGTTCAAACTTCCCACTGAATGTCAAACTTCCAATATTTTCTGTATATAAAAATAAAAAAGGCCGAGTTTTTTGTAAGAGAATTCTACAGCAGAAGAGCAATGGAATCCTTTCAATCCTAAATAATCCTCTTTTCGAAGCGAATAGGATAGTATGCTCGGGGAGAATTTGTCCGTAAAATTAGCTTTTTAACCACAAAAGATTCTGCTGTCAAATAAGTTTTAAAGTTAATGAGAGTTTTATAGCGTTGACAACATTCTCCATAATGTAACCTAAGTTCAGTCCATCAATCTTGCATGGAGAGGGTCAGTAAACATTCGAAGTACTTGTTAAATAGGTCATAAATTCCTGCGAAGGATTAGATTCCTCCCTCCACCCTGGGGACCAGGGGAGTTTTCTTCCTGCTCGAGTCACAATTCTTCCAGACATATGTTGACTTTTATTGTGTCTCGAGTGATTAGTTGAGGAAACTAAGTAAACGAACCATATGGAAATGTGTTAAGTTGATTATAGCAGTGTTGATGCTTAGATTCATATGGTAACTTTTGTCACTTCTGTATTTAAAGAGTTAAGTAGTACTAGTCATAGATGTGCTTGATTGATCGACTCAATGGAGACAAATTGCCTGTATGGTTGTTATTAGGAGAAAAAGTTTGTACATGATAGTAAGGACCAAGTAACATCTGAATGCTGAACCACAAGTTAATAAAGAAACGTTTTTGAAACATTATGACTCTTATTTATTGGTAGTGGTGAAATATATCCAACACTATCTAAACAATAAATTATGCCCTAAATTTTGTGGACATTGTAACCATTGATATACATTCACAGTAAAGCTTTAAACTAATTATAATAGAGAATTTGTGTTTATGCTGGTGATGTGCGTTATTCCGCAGGATAGATAAATTGACCAACAACTTCAAATTAGGAGTACTATTACATATTTTCGGTGGAGCAGCTGGTTACTTGATGCAATTTTTAACTAATAAAACTATCCTTAATTTTAATAAAATGCATCACAGTTGATGTTCATTCATAGTAAGACAAAATCTATAATTATTTTTGTTTGAGATTATAACGTCATTCTGTTTCATAAGTTTCAAGAAATTAAGACTGCTTTTTAGTAATGACTATGCAGCAGTACCTTTATAGCACCTGAAATAGAAGGAATTAACTTAGAAATATGAGAAAATGGGCTGCTTTTCTGAAGAACTATCCAGGGAAAGTGATCCACATTTGTGTTTCGTTTGGCTCCATTTCAGCCATTACTGAAAATTTGACAAAACAGAAGTGGTAAAATATACATGAAGCAAAAACTGTTACTGTCCGTCCATTAAGAGAAATCTTTTTAACAGCTGTCTATGTTTATGGTGATCTCTTCAGGAATAGGTTTTGATAAAGAAGATCCATTTCGAATAGTAGGAATTCAATGGAAGTCTAGAGATTTATTTTATTCTTGGTGCCAATTCAAAATGGTAATAAAGCTAGTGATATTTTACCGCGGTTGCATACATCTTTATGCTCCTTCAGTTTATTTCTTTTAAGTGTTATTATTTTGTAACTTTTGTTCTATTAATTCTTTTTATTCTTGATTAATATTGTTACATTTTCAGAAAGATAGGGCGAAAAGAAAGAGAAAATGAGCATATTTGCTTGTTTCATTGTTAATAAATTTTTATAATCATTATGATTGATAGTTTAAGTTGCAGAAAGCGGAATTAAAATTAAACATTACTTTCTAGCATGCGCAAATTACTTCATATACTTCACTTCTATCTCTAAAGAAATTAATATATTTATAATATAAATATGCTCTTTGCAGAATAAATTAATTACCTTAGAGATAACTTAATGTTACACGAATGATCTCATTTCTTAATATCTGATTTCATTATACTTGCAAAATTTGTTTTACGGAAGAAATTTTAGGACTTTCTGTTCTCTTTGTTTAAACTATCTTGTAAACCAAGAGAAACTATTTTAATTGTGAAAAAAAAAAAATCGAAATTTTCGTGAATTTTCATATTTTAGACTCTTTTGGGTCAGAAATACATATTTTAAGAACTAAGTATGTGAACATGAAACCAAAAATGCTTTGAACTTGAAGGATGAGAACGTTATTATTTGGTGTTTTCGACAAATTTGTTAATTTCTAGTAACTTTTGGAAGAAATTCTCTAAGAAAAAGTGTGTCTGTATCTTTGTCTGTGAGAGTGTAAATGAATGCGATTATTACAAAAAATAAGGGACTAGAAACATAAAATTTGAAACATAGGCTTAAGAATAAAATTTAAATTTGTGTCAAATTTGTAACCGAATCCGTTTTTGAGTCGACCGTCAGTGTGTACTTTGACAAATGTATAAACACATAATTCGAGAATGCAATGATTTAAATTAATTAATTAATTCTGGCATGTTATCTTATGATTACAACTATAACTCTATGCTAAATTTTGGTTCAATTTGGTCCTAAAAAAGGCGTTCGAATTCGATTCTCCAATATTTGTTTATTAAGGGTATGTTATCGATTAATTGTAAAAATTTGAAAAAAAGCGTGACATGCCGTTAATACATAAGTAGCAGTTTTCTTAATTATACCATGAAGCATAAAACTCTAGTGTTCAGACTCAGAAAGTAAAAAACTGAGCTCTTGCAGTTTTCACGATCAAAGCCAGGTTCCCCAACATAATGGGATTTGTGGGTGAAATAACATCTTTGTTGGAAAATATTTCTGAACGTTTTGATAAATTTTCTGAAATATTTCCTCTAGTTTAAATTATTATCTGCTACATGACATATTACATTATATAAGATATAATAATACGTAATTGAATGTATTTCAAGTTATAAGGATGTTAAATTAAGAAACATTAGACAGCATTTGTTAAATCATCATGCTTTATTAAACTATTTGTCACAAAAGAATCGCATAATGAAGTGAAATCGGGTGACTTTATTACAAAACTTATTAATTTGACTTCCTGCAAAACATACTAATTCTGAAAACAGTTAAATAAATCAAGAATTGTCAGATATGTCAACACCCAATTAAAATTTCATGAAGAAAAGATAATTAGTGATCAAAGATTAAATGACAAATTGATAAATCTTTGATTAAAATAATTTAACTGGGAAATATCAATTAATATTAATTAGAAACTTATTAGCATATGGTGATATGTTATTTAATTTTTTTTGTTTTTATTTTTGCTTTTGAGGAATCGGAAAGGAAAAATAATGATTTCAGAGATCACAAGATCTGAATAAATATTTAGAGGAAAATTATCTGTGATGGTTTTAAATTTGATGTATAGTTTCCTCTAAAAGTTGCAAAGCTAAAACAAATAAATAAAAAAATATTTAATATTTATGCTTGTTGTCAAATGGCGAACTTTCATAGAATATTAAGCATTTTTTAAGTAGTGTTTTTTTGTGCATAGTTAGTGAACTAATATTAAAATAATTTTGTTGTGATGCCTAATACAATCAAAAATCAATACTTACAAAAATATTTTGTTGTTTTCTCCTGAATTTAATATCGGAAATTTAATTTTAATAGAAAATAAAAATATATTTTAGTAATAAAAGGATGTAAATGTATTTAGTGAGTAAAGATTAAAAAAGACTAATGAATTATATATTAATGTTTAAAAACAGGTCTTTTTTATATTTGTTGCATTCAAAATTCATGGAATTTCGGCCTTATTTTGGTTTACATCAATATTTTTTTCTAAATATTTTTTGTCGTTATCAATTACATTGTTTTTAATAATAACACTTGGAAGTGGTCTCCATGACGCACATTAATGAATGTTCTTATATATTAATAACTTTGGCGAGCAATAGTTATAAAAGAGTTAATTAGTGTTTTATATTTGGCGATTAATCGCGAGGATTTGGTTATTACTTAAGTTCTAGAAAATCGGACATGCATTTTTTGGAGGCTTTTTTTGTTACTGTTGACTGAAACCGAAACTTGGAATAGAACTATAATTGTAGTCACAAAATCATATAGATTTCATAAATTTAGGTCATTCATTTTTCAGTTATTGCCTTTATTTACTTAACTGAATATTAGGTTGATTTATTACAGGTCTGTAGACCTTTCACCCTTTGAAATATTTGGTTACAAATTTAGTGTTTACGCTTCAGATATTAAGTTTTTGTACTAAATTTTATTCATTTAGCGCTTTTAATTTTTTAGTTTGAGTGTTTACTTACTTTCAGACTTATTTTGAATGGATTTCGTTCAAAATTGGATAGATATCTACAAATATAGTGCAAAGGTCATATCTGATTGGATCAAAGCTATCCGTGTTGTTAGATATAATTTTGTAAATGTGTTTTTCGCAGTCAGGAGGGTTTTGTCAAAATTTCGAGTTAGAATTTCTTGTCGATTACAGTTTATTTTTTCTTTGTTTGCTTTGTATACGAGAAAACTAGAAAACTTTTAAGCGTGCTTACTCAAAGCAAATTTTTATCTGCAAAATCAAAGTGTATCAAATGTATCAACATTTTGTCATTGATGCAAAAGACTACATAGATATACTACATCGGATCTCAGATTGTTATATGTCATAAGCTGATTGTTTTGACTTTGTAGATCTATTTCTCGCTCAACATTTCAACTGTTACATCAAATATCAAATATAATTCCAATGTTTTTTTACTTATCTTATTGTGATATATTTGACAGGATATGTTTATTTTTTATTAATAAATAAGTTTTTAGAGAAATTAAAAGGTAAGGGCTTAAATCAATGAGCAATAGAAATTAAACAACAATGAGATGAAAGCTTCTATTGAGGCTAAAGACTCTCTCAGCCTAAAATTGGCTTGAGGGTATAAAAAGAGAATATAAAGGAACCTGAAAGATTAAACAAATCACAAAAAGAAATCCAACTGCTATTTACTGTGAGATGTTTGACATAGACATCTGAAAGAACTCCTGCACGGCCCACCACCCTTGTCGAGAAATAATTTATGATGCGAATTTGATTGGATTTTGAGTGAAACAATCGTCGAATCGGTCGATACCTGCAAATTATCGGTCCAGGAACACCCGAAATAAGCACCAGCTGGGTACGCAATTACGCGTCTGTAGAACACGATTTATTGCTTATTATATACCGGTGGCAGTTGTTCCTATAAACTACGCAAGAAAGGCGGTAATTTTCCATTTAAAAAGTAGCTTCTACCAGTATGCACTGCAGAGAAAGAGAAAGAGAGAGAGAGAGAGAGAAAATTAATAAATGTAAAAGCCCGGTTGCATAAGCTGAACTCACCTACATACATCGCCCCAGATGAAAACAGAATCACGAGTCTGTAACAGGCGAATCAAATAATGGCCACTTTTTCTTTCTGTCTGGCATTGTGTTTCATGGAAACGAAAATGATTGAGCAAAATTACTATTACGCCAAAAAGAAAACAATAAAAACAAAACTATATAAATAAAACAAAACCCCGACATTAAGAATCCCCTGGGGTTAACACCTTGCCATGAATTCAGGTCCTTTTATTTCGACGCTGGTCAATAACAAAAGCCAGCAACAAAAATTTGAATGGTAATAGTTACCGTTTAGGCACCTTGCCGACACGACTAACAAGTCGAGAGCAAATGCTCTAAGCAGATAATGAAATAAATTTTTTCCACGCACTTTTTACTTGATAAATGACTTTTTACGAGACAAATACAAGTGTGAAATTGATTTCAATGGTTGGATGATTGAAGAAAGCGATATAAATTACTCTTGTTGGGTTTCTGGTAATTGAATATATAAGGCAATTAGTATTGTGAGTATCAGTGCTGATATAAATTGTCTATGGAGTTCAATTTATATACTTTTTATTTTGTAAATCGTATTTTGATTTCGTGTAAAAGGAAATTGATGAAATTTTTTTTTTATTTTGCTGCCTGCTTTCAATGTAAAAGAAAGTTTTCCCAAGCAATTAGAGAAATCAATAAAATTCATCAAATTTGTTACGAATATAATTTTCTGCACTTTTTTCTTTAATATTATTTACAGGAAAATTAGTGTTTTATGATAAATCGGTTTATTGTTTTTGTATATATTAATAATTGTATTCTGTTTCTATACTTCTATCTTATTTTTATAATCAATTATATGTTTCAACAATTTCAATAATTTGAATTACATTTGTGTATTGATTGTTCTTATTATTTTTTTATTGTTTTTAGTTTAAGGGTTAAATGACAAAACAGAATATTATCTTTGTTTTTATTCTTCAGAAAACTGTAAGGATTTCGACTCTATATGCAAGAATGCGGTAAAATTCAATTCTAAATAAAACCCAAAGCAAAAAACTGAATGAAAATGCTGTTTTAGGGAGCATTTTTTATTCTTCCAAAGTTTATAAGAAAGTATTAAATGTTACTTAATGCTTTTTGCTTGAATGTAGTGTAAAAAGCAGTTGTCTGATCTAATCATAAATCAAAAGTAAAACTCCACAATTCAAAAAAAGTACAAAATAAATTTATGATTAAAATGGAGAATTTGATACGAAAACAATTACAATGGGACAATTACTAGCAAACCTACATTATGCTATGAATTCAGTCTAAAGACTTTATGAATCGATTCGACATTTTTTTTTAAAAATTTTGTCATATAAAGGAAATAACTTTAATTTCTTCCACACAAAATTGATAAAGTTCAACATTTTCGAATTACAAAGAATAATTAAGGACAAGAACTTGAACCAAACTTTTTCACCTACCAAATTCACATTCGCAGCAAAAATTTTATTAAAAATAAGAAAATTAGATTTAAGTGTCCCAGCTTAAGTTTTTTAAAAAAATGAAATCTTTTTGTTTCTAAAATAGAAAAAAAATAACGAATCTAAACATTACTAAAAGGCATTTAAACAGGTAAACGAAACTAAACATTACTTGAATGTTAAATATTTCATATCAAAACAGCAATTAAAGCAGTTAGGCGGAATTTCTAAACAAATATTGAACTCCAAATTCAACATTAAATAAAACTGCTTTAGCTAGGCTCAGTTTGTTTATTTTGCTATACCCATGACAAATGTTCTGCCATTCAAGAATTCATTTTTCTGATAATGGAAATCCCTAATTAAGTCACTCTTTCGATGTAAAATGAAAGAAATAATTTTATCAGATTATGTTTAAAATTTCATGCCAATGTTTTATCCTTTTAATTAAATGATGAATCTAAAGATTAAATAAACAGGTTATGAGCTAATTATTATTGCAATGCCTTCTTCCATGCTTCATTCGACTTGTTTATCCAAAAGTCATGGAAAGCATTCCTTTTCCATTGATTAATTATGACTTCAGTCGGTGAATAGCTCAGCGCTTCGAATTTCATTGGTCATGGTCATAGCCGGCTATGTTTTATGTTACTCGTCTACATTGATTTCAAACTTATTACGCTGCACTTGAGTAAGATGTATTTCAGATAAGAAGATCTGGGTAACGTAACAAAGATTTTGATCTCTGTTTTGTATATCATGCCCTAAATTAGCTAAGGAAAGACCAGTAAATGTGAGAAAAAATAAGCAGATTTCGATTTATTTATTTTGTTTTGTGAAAGTGTTGAAAATCACCTGCCGATTCCTCGCAAAACATCTGTAGAGCGAGCTATCTTTTCCGCCATGTTAGGCTTAAGAAAAAGAAAAAAGGGGAAAAAAATCTTTTGATGGTTCGATTTTGGAAGTAACTTGAAACTTCTGGATATCATAATCAATAAATTAGGGAAATACTGAAATATATTTAAAAAAATTAGAATGTGTTATATTTAGTTTAACATTTCTAAAAAAATAATGTAAAACCTTTAATTTTCTTTCGAAAACATTTTATTATTATCTAAATAAAATATCACTTTTTGTCCTTTCTTTTTTTAAAAAGTAATTTTTGAGAACTTCCTATATCTGCTCTGTAAATTTGAATATTTCACTTGCCAACATCTTCATAATCATATTAAAAAATTTTATCTTGATTCTCTTCCCAAAATCAGTTTTACTGCCAAAATCGCATAAATTTTATAACATGAGAATCCGTGCTCTGATTACATAATATCTTTTTTTTTTATGTTTTGAAATTAAGGTAGTAGAAAAACTATTGTGTTGCATTCGAAGCAAGGAAAATAAGTTTTTTAGGAAATATGTCACAAAATATTTTAAAAAGTAAGCATATTGAATTATTTTTCCTCTTCAGTATAATGATAAAAGAAATTTCATATTATTTAATATTTACTATATTCCCTATTATTATATTTTTGTCTGTATTTTGCATCTATTTTTTTTATATTTCTTTGATCACAACGAAAGCGACGATTTACACGATATAACCATTATCTCGATGGAGATACCATCATCGTTATGCATATATGGCGTGTACATACTATATGATGGTCATTTTCAAATTTGGACGCAATACTGTATTCAAATGCTTTTTTCCCGAAATAATTTAAGCAATTTTTCCACGACCATTACTTAGTCACTTTTTGTGACTTCCAAGATAGTTAATACTTAAGGATTCTTAGTTGATTAATTAATACTCAATTATAATTCTTATCTTAGGAATTTGAAGATAACTGAAAATATCATCTTTTAAATTCTAAGACTCATGAGCTTTGACTCTAGATCTGTATAATTTTCCTTAGAGTTGATTCAGTTAATCTTGTATTCCTACTGTGTTTCTACATATATGTTTTTAAAAAACCGATAATATGTTTCTGCATATATGTTAAAAAAATAATATTTTGTATTAATGCATATTACTGCAAAGTTATATTATATTTTGATAGAAGAAAAACAATTATGGTTTTTAAATGTATATGCCATGATGTTAGATAATTAATAATAACCGAATGTATTGGCAATTGGTCAGGATTTATTGTTCTGACAATGTGTAAATGCACTTTTATTAAGAAAAAAAATTAATTTGGCCCGCATTGTTCAGTTTGAACTTAGACTATAGATTCTGATGACTAAATTACAAAGGTTACAACTCTTACTTCAAAAATTGTTTTATGTTATTGTTAAGAAAATTTAAAATTTTCTATAAAATTTTAAAATTTTCTTTATTCTAATCAAAAAATAATATATTTTTTTAAGTTGTCGAAACATAGACTAATAAGAGAAGAATAATTCGAGTAATTCAACCACTACAGAACAAATTAAACGTAGTGAAATTATTTATCAACTAGCTGCTCAGACAGACTTCATTCTATCAAATATTAGCCACGCGCAGTCAATTAGAATAAATAAATAAATAAAGCGATTTTCAGAGTGATCACTTTGATTTATTTATTTAATGTCTAAATTACAAAAGAAGATTGCTTACAAATATAAGTTTTCTCTTTCGTAAATTTCAGTAATAATGTGATATTTTTATTGAATGCTTTATGGTACACAATATTTTTTGATTGCCTAGCGCGTAAACAAATAAAGTTAACGGTTTTCCAACGCAGGAACCGGCAACATACAGCTGTCCATGAGAGAAGCATGGGGTTTCGAGATCAATGACTGATCTCGAAAGTAATGAATGACTGACCCTGGGATTTATTTATGGTCATAGCGACAGCAAGATGCACTGAAAATTGCAGTCGTTTTAATACAAATGTTACGTCAGTTGGTACCATTGGCATGTGGGGTATCAAAACATCTTCTCCCTGATATTTTCTCTTAAGAATGGTTGCTCCGATCACATTGTTCAGTAATATTTTTACTGATAGCCGTGTGTTGTTACATAGACGCGGTTAATTGATATTTCCAACATTATGATCACCGATCATATTTTTAATTGAAGTTTAAGAAGAAGGTGGAATCTTGCCAAATCCAGAGAATACAGGAATTTTGATAGATAGTTGACGACATCATCTTACTTAGTAGCGCAATCAACTGATTTGTATCTTCCTTGGCATAAAAGTTGGTATGAAATTGTCTCTTGTAATATTTGTTGCCCAAAATGAAGTCATTTGGAAGCAGTTGTTATATTTTTGTGTATTTGCAAGGAGATGTATGGAATCTGTTTCAATTCCTGAAACCAATGAGTACAATGGCCCTGATGATGGAACCAATGGCATTAATTTCTCTTTGCCATTTGAGCAATACAATCCATTTTCTTCAATTTTGTATTTCAATGTGAGCAAACTGAATTTATAGATCCATTAGCAACACATTGGAGGGAACTGTATTCAACTGAAATATCATATCTGAAAGCCGCTTATGAAACACTGAAAACATCTTGAAAACGACGCTTTGCACCTGATTGCAATATCCTAATCCTTTCAATTTCATTTCGCTCTTCACGTTGCTGTACAGACCGATTAGATAGAAAATCAGCTTGGTTTGTAGCTTTTCGTGTTCTTCGACCCAAATGGCTTCGCCAGCGTGTTATAGGCGTCATAGCTCAAAATGTAAACACAACGAACAAATAAACACACAATCGGTTTTATAGGGAAATTTTTTTTTAAACAATCAAGAAAAAGTCACGCACAGGAAGCAATTTAATGATCCCTGTAATTTTGATAATACGTACGTAGATCAGTAATATTATTTTATTTAATGACACGCAAAGCACCCCCCCCCCCCTTTCTTCCAACTTTATTTTCGGCAGGCATATATTAATAACTATACAGCCTAATCAACATGAAGGCATTCCAAAGACTATCCTAACGCGCAGAGACTGTTTTGTTTCGGCTGACGTCAAATGTTTGACAGCTGGGGACAGATGTTTTAACTTACTCCGTGATTTCTATGAGAAAAGAAAGGGGATTTTTTTCCCCTTACATATGAACCTTCCTTATGCCTTAACGAAAATGTGAAAACAAAAATTAGCCGAATTGGTCTAGCCGTTCTCGAGTTTTGAGCTTAGCAATATATTTGGTGATTCATTTTTATTTATATAGATTTATCATACTTCAGCCACTACTAAACAGTTTCAACATGAATATAATACTGCAAATTGAAAGTATATATTTAATAATGACAGTAAAAATATAAAGCACGTGTATTTCTTTTCAACATTTAAAGCTGAAAGGCAAAAATGTGATTATAAAATTTGAAACTACAAATCGTCGGTCAATTTTTGAAATAAAGAGTTATTTAATGATTTCTTTTTCAGTTTTTCTTTCTCTTTTTTGGAATAATCTTATAACTTGTTTTGAATTTTCATGGAATGTCATTATTTTAATTAGGTGGTTCGGTTATTCAGTTTAAACTACACACGTATTAGAGGATACACGGAAAACACGAAAAATCAATAACTAATCGTGCATTTAGTCATGAAGCATAAAGTAAAATTACATGAGTAAAATTGCATTTCCATATTATAGAAGTAAACAAGGTATAAATGCATCATATATTTTGGTAAACAGTACAAAAATACATCATACTAAAGAAAATTTCCTCAAAAAAAGAGTTATTTATTCAAACTTTGCATTCATTGTTTTTATTATTTTGCATTAATATAAATGATGGAATATCAAATAAATTTTAATTTATTCCGAAAACAGGAACTACATTCGTAATTAAATTTCCCGAATTCGTTAAAAACAGAAAAAAAAATTAATGGAAGATTTCCGAAATATTCTAGCATTAAAAAAGAAATCAAGGTGCAGGCGCATGAAAATAAAATTGCTGAAACATAATGCTTAAAATTCCCCTTATAGTTGTGAAAAACTGGCATTGCAATTTTAGTGTCTTAATTTGAATAATATTTGAATTAGCTTGAGTCTTTTGAGCTTAGAATCCGTCAATTTTATAAATTTCAAACCAATTAAAAACAAAAGTATAAAAAAGATTTCTTTTATTAGCATTATATTTGCACAATATGAATATTTGTATAGTTTTGAATTATGTTCTTATCGCATCGAACTAAGATATTCGATCAAAAATTTTATATCTTATAAATTGGATGGGAACGTTCATATTGCGGGTTTATGCTAAAATGATCTAGTAATTACAGACAAACAAGCTATAAAAGAATCTTCTGTTCTATTTTTTTCCCCTTTTTAAATGGCCCATTTCAATTTCCAACATTACTGATACTCTTTAAAAGCTTGTTGTTAAAATTTGTATTAAATTGGCCTGTTTTTGAAAATTGTTTGAGGGTTCTTTTCACCATGTCCGACTAACAGACTTTTATGACGTTTTATTACTTGCGTTTTAAACCTCCCTGAGTCAAATAAATACATTTTTAGAATTATGTTGATTCTGGGCACATGATATTCTCAAAGACTTTTGAGAGAGAGGGATGAAATTTGATTTATGAAATTACGATTAAATCTGAGAAATAATTGGCCGGTTTTTCTTTCGAGTGTATGTGAACGCAATAACTCATAGACGCAACGTCTTAATATTGTTATATGAATTTGGTATGTTATTTTGCGACTGCATTTGCCAGTTGGTGCAAAACTTTGGCGTCAATCGACCATTAAAACTAGGTTTAAAATACATTTTCTCTCGTTAGAATTTCGCAATAAGTTTATAGGTTGGCTGTGAGTTGCTAAATTTTTTAGTGGCGCAAGAGTCAACTCTGGCTAAACTGTGCCATTCATACAGTTAAAATATTGGCAGTCTTAAGTTAAAAACCACGTTAATAATGACTGTATCAATATATTGTAAAAGAATTACATTAAAATATTAAATTCCATACCGTAAAAAGTATAAAAAAATTTTATTAGATAAAATGGTAAATTCTAGATGTATCCGCAAAAGCCAATATCCCTTAAAAACTTTAAAAAGATTTCCATGGGGATTTACTTTCACTGACACTGCTAGTTTAAAAAAATGAACAAGCTAAGAATTAAAATTTGGGTACTCTAACAATATATGTTTATCACTAAAAACAGTGTTGCAAGTAAGAAGCGTGGTAGTAAATATTTGTTAGTAAAACTGTTGTGTCCCATACTCAGACTAGTCAACTTCGCATTATGCCTTCACAAAGGGAGGGCTGGTCTCAGACCAGTATAAATTTATTAAAATATCATAAGATAATCCTCTTATTGATCATTATAGTTTCATGCTCATGCATTACACATATTTTCTTTTCTAAGAATATGAACGGTTAACACGTAAATTTCATATAATATCCATGCTAATTAATGAATGTCATGCTTTTTTTGTTATCTGTGATATATACTAAATATTTGGTGACGGAAGATGTTCTTGTATTTAAGCAATAATTACCACACTGAACAGCTGAAGTCGACCATAATTGAAATTTTAGCATACTAAACTCTATGGGAGTCACCGGTGACCGACATCTAGTTATTTCAGTAAAATTCTGAATGCCGTATGTGATCCTTATTGACTGATCTTTAAGCTGCAAATGAATGCTTCCGATCACATTCAGCTATATAAAGTGATGGATATAACCTCTCTGTTTGACACTATGATTTGTCTTATTATTTTGAAAGATATATAATATATGCTTTTTGTTTTAAAAAATGTGACTAATTTATGTGAAATACTATGACTCTAAATGTGCTTAGCGAATATTTAAATGTGTGTAAAGGTTGTATAATGTCAATACTATGAAAATTACAGTCTGCAACTCTGTAAGTAATGCAATGTTATGTAAAATTACAAACAAACAGAAATTATTATAACATAAGCATTCATCAGATAATTTCGAAATAAATTAAACCATGAAAATATTCTTTCGAAGACCGTTGTGACAATCCGACCCAGTATACTCATACCGGAGACAGAATTGTTCACAAATTGAAAGATTGACTTCCAGGATTGAGTTAAGCTGGCAGAAGATTGAGTAGCTATCGGTCTTTTTCCGATTAAAAAGCCAGCTGGGCACAAGACGTATCACCTCACACATTTGTTTAACCTGCCATTAGCGCTGTCATCGGGACTAATTTGTTGCCTGGAATCTCGGGCCGATTCATCATCTACACGCCCTTCGGAGTCAAAATAAACACTCTGCATTGTTGCTAAGTAGGAATCGCGGATATTGAGTATGCGTATTGCCAATTCATATGCTGTCCTTGCTTAATAATTTTACTTAAAACAATAAAAAAAAAAATTTGAGTAATTTTTGTAAGTAACTTCTTGTCTATATAGCAGTTGACAAAACATAAAAACTTTTGCTTTAGAAGTGTGAAAAGAATTGTAGAAAAAGAAGTGTTTTGAGTTGATTTGCTGACTTTGATTTTTTTTATTTAGCCTTATATGATAAAAAGGAAGATTAAAGTTATACTTGAGCAAAATACTTTAGTTTAATTTCCTTAGTCATTTATTATAAGTATTCTTAAAACGATGAACAAAATTAAGCAATAAAATAAATTTATTAGCTTGAAGTAATTCTTTTCATAAGGCAATAGAGATTTTACCCACAATTTCGCTAATCAAAATTTGTAAATTTTAGGAATATTCTAGAATAATTATTTTATATTTTAAAAGAAGATCTAGTATCGTGAAGAGTATGGCCAAACAAAAAATAAAATTTAAAGTAAAATTCCACTTTTTGCATTATTGTGTAAAAAATGCATGTATCGTCAAAATCATAAATAAACAATAAAACTAATATTCTTATTGTTGTATTAAACAATTATGTCGATGATTTTAAATACAGACAAGAAGATTGCATGCTGTGAGTTTTCTAAGCACTTATAAATATACTTTTTAAAAAAGGAAATGACACTATGTAGATATTCTCTGAAAACAAGTCAGAGCCTCAAAAGTTTTAAATAGCTTTACTAAAATAAATCAGTTCTACTAAAAAGAGTATGCCTTTTGTGTGACTACAATGATAAAAATGACACCAATTTTCATGAAGAATGTGAAATTTTATTTTTCAAAATAAGGGTTGAATTAAAAAAAAACATATTTATATTTGAAAAAAAAATTCTTAAAATTATTTTCAATGCAGCTGTTAAATATTTTAATATATTCTTAAAATAAAACCATCAAGTATCGCAGTGTTATACAATAAATTATTTTTTATATATATAATCGTATGAATAAATATTGCATTCATAAAAATTTAAGAATCTATAATATAGTTTAAATGCACTATAAACCACCGAATATTTTCTGGCCTGTCAGCGAACTTGTCAAGTTCCACTATACAGAAATATAATCCTGAATATCAGTCACTATTTTTAAATTAAAAAAATTAGATTGTTTAAATAATAAAATTAACATGTGATGCTAATAGCTCTATTTAAGGTCATTCAATTATTGAAATTAGAGATTTTAACTAGGATAGCAATGGAAGTAAACATCTGGGAATGTGCAATTAGATTTGGAGATTTGCACAAAGGTTTGGTAGATTTTTTTATACAATATACTTCATTTTGATTTATATTAGAACGTTAGGCGATGAAATCAAAAGTTTTGTAAAAATGCTGTACACAATTGTAGGGAAATTGTATACAATTGTACTTTATTAAAATACTGTCTACAACTATATGGAAATTGATGCATTCGAATGATATTTTGCAGTGAAAATATCAAAAATCGATGGAAAAAAATGAACTAAGGGATGAAAAAAAAGATTGATTTTAATTTAAAACTCAATTCTATTTATCCAATCCCTTCTATTATGAACTTGTTTTGTATTTCAATTGATGGAATAAATTTTGCAAAAATTTTGGAAGACTAAAGTAACTGCAATTTTCATTCAAATCTGGTAAAAGCGAAATGTTAAGACTATTTAAGCAGCTATTCGAGACTATTTAAGCAGCTTATTAGAATATATTCTGTTCGCCGGTGATGGAATTTACTATTTAAAAGCAGTTTTTTACTTAAGAAACGCGAGAAACAAGTAGAAAGAACAAGAAGAAAGTTTATAAACAGGTTTAAGAGCTAAGCAATAAGAAAGAGAAAATGATAAATTAAAGGTAGCATTGTTGATATAAGTATTGCCGATTAGTTTTCTTATTTAATTTTTTAGACCGACTTCCAGTACAAAGTCCCTCATATGCTAAAGCAACCAGCAGCCCGAAACACCCACCCACCCTCCAAGGTTAAACTCACACCAGACCATTCTTCCTACCCACATTACTCTTCCAGACTGACAGACAGAACAACGCAAACGGAATTCATGAGCAAATATAAGTCATGAACTGACTCGCTTTCGAAACTCTACCCATTCCAGGCTGTCACGACGCGATTCTTGATCAAAAATGCCCAGAAAGGTAATCGCCAGAGAATGGGAAGAACTAAATAGAAAAAGCAGAACGCGAAGGGAGCAGTAATTAGATGAAGGAGAACTAAAATGCGTACGGAACACGATTTTAATTAAGAAAAGCTCAAGCGCAGCGTGTAATACGAGAGTCGGGAATTTACGTTGATGGAACTTTTAGTCTAGCACCACATCATTTTTACCAGGTTTTTGTTATTATGGCCGAACGTGGAGGTTTTGTATTGCCAATCATTTATGCCCTCTTACCCGACAAGGCGGAAGAAACATATACACGAATGCTTGAAATGATTCAAGACAGTTGGCCATTTTTTAAGGCGAAAAAAATTTCTTTAGATTTTGAAATTGCCTTAATTAACACTTTTTCAAGCAAGTTTCCAGACGCCGAAATTCAAGGGTGCTTGTTCCACCTTGTGAAAAATATGAAGCGCAAATTAGCAGAATTCAATTTAATGCAACGATATAATACCGATGCTGATTTTGCTCTCTATGCACGTATGATTCCTGCGTTAAGTTTTGTGCCTATCGAAGAACTTGAAAATGCTTTAGAAGTTTTGAGTGAGAATTTACCTAATCAGTTAACCCCAATTTTAGATTACTTTGAAGATTATTATGTTGGAAGGATTCAGAGAAATAATCGTCGCCGTCGTCCTATTTTTAAACCAGAAATGTGGTCATGTTATGCTAGAACCTTAAATAACGAAGGACGCACCAATAATTTCGCGGAAGCAGCACACAGACGTTTACAGTCCGAATTTGGTGTTTCACACCCCACATTATGGAAATTCATAGATGGTCTCAGACGTGTTCAAAAAACAATTGACCAATGTTATGAGCAATTTGTACGTGGAGATGAACCGCCGCACAAGCGGAATAAGTATCTGCGAGCTGATATGAGAATTAAAGTAATAGTTGAAGATTTTGAAAATCGAGAAATAATGGAATACCTGAAAGGTGTGGCGCATAATTTTGCAATGGATTAGTATAATAACAGTTTTGTGATGTAATCTTATTTATGTGTAATCTTGTTACTCTGTAATTAAATTTGTCTGCAATATAACTTTTTTGTAACCATATGTTTATTTACCATTTCTGTATTTTGCCTTTTTGATGCTGTTTTGTGAAATAAATAAATAAAAAAAACAACCTCCCTCATGTCCCAGGGCCTTGACGTTGGCGAGGGGGCTTCTCACTAATCTGGGACAAAAAAAAAATCTAGAACACTTTCACACATATATTTATTTCAAATATGCATGCAAACAATCGATAATTCAATAAATAAAAATCAGTCATATTGCTTATTTATTTGAATCACGCTTCATATACATAACAAATATATATATATATATATTATCAGGCATATTGCATATTTATTCTAAAAATAAATAAAAATACGAAAAAAAAATATATGGCGTCGAACTGCCCCGGCGTCGAAAAGTACGGCGTCGAACTGACCACGCGTCGAAACGTTGGCGTCGAATCGTTGGCGTCGAACCGTCGGCGTCGAAACAACCTGCTTCGGTGCAAGAGAATGTGAAGCATGAAATAGCTAAATCGCACTCTTGACCCCAGTTAGCGCTACTGAACAAACAAAGGACGCTAAGTGGTAGTCGGACTTGTAAAGTGTGTCATGGGTAACAACAATGCTTTAAAGTATCTTACATTATTTACAATTTAACATCTAACTAAAGTGAAGAAATGTTAACGTTATATATATATATATATATATATATATATATATATATATATATATATATATTAATAGAGACTATTCTTCCATTTTTTCCTGATTATGTAAATTTCCGAGGAAATATTATGTTAATCTTAATACACATAATCACAATTTGTTTTTAAATCCGCTGAATGCTATGATTAGATACACTAGTTGAAAAGTGAACTTTTGTTAACATTAACCGTGTGCAAACAAGAGAATGGAAGTTTGATTGTTTGAATCGCCTGTACTTTAGGTTTGTCTTGTATTATTTGAATTGCATCTTGCAGTTTGCAAGTCATTTTGGAAGTTTAAAGGTATTTAAGTTTAAAAACAAAAACAAAAGGAAACAAATTTTCTCGTTAGTATCAACTTCCCAAAAGTCAGAGAACCTTTTTGTGTATATTATTATGAAATGGTATGTGCATTCATGAAATCTTCAAGTAAATAAATTGATTTTTTTAAAAATCCAACACAGATGGAGAAGCCTTCCCTTCTCAATTTGGAATGGATTGAAGTAAAGTTACGCTTTTCTCATAAAGTTTAATCTTGGTTAGATGTTAATGGACTTTTGGACTAGATTTGAGATTTACCAGTAATAATGCAAATAGGAATTACATGATCAAGAAAAAAGCATTCAGTTTTTTTAAAGTTTTATTTTATATTCCTTCTTATGAATAGAATTGCATGCCTCGCTATAACTAAACAAGGAAGCTCGATTTATTATGGAAAAAATTTTGTTCAATACTCAGAAATTTTATTCGTTATATAGAAACTAATTTTGTACTGAAAGCTTCCCTAAAAATGTTCGATGTAAGAAATTTTCGCAAATGAATCTTAAAGCATTGATATCCCTTTCCATTTTTAAATAATGTAGAAACAAAAAGAATATTTACTTTTATTTACTGGAAGTCACGTTATATACTTACTGAAATTCCACTAAAGAGTACTTACTGAAAGACACCCAAGAGTATTTGATTTACTTAGATATGAACTTCTATTTTTTATAGTGAAAAAGATTTTTCTCTAAAAAAGAATTACCAGTTAACTAAATGGATTAACGTATTTGTAAAAAAACTGATTCTGATGTTAAAATTAGTAATAAAAGTTTAGTTTTAATTAGTATTAAAGTATTATTTAGATTTTAAGGAAAATTTTACTCTCTGGATGATAAGATCAATGAATGGAATTAGGGAATACATGATAAAAGTTACAATCACGATGATAAATTATATCGATGAAGTCATTGCGATTTGTCTCTCTGTAGAAACACTCTTCAAAAATTCTCTCTGATCTTTTATTTATATTTTTAGAGCAGAAAATAAAGTTTGATATCATTGTTATTAGTCCTTGCTGTATT
>JAPMOQ010055483.1:1660046-1793658 GCA_026543055.1 Argiope trifasciata | reverse complement strand
TCAATTTTAACCAGAATTTTTATAGATCCCTAACTCTAAATAAAAAATGGCGAAAATAAAAATTGGCGAAATTAAAGTATCTACATGCATTTCTTCTTCAAGAATTTTAATATTTGAAAGCAAAATATGTCATCCTAATTCATCTCATTGAATTTGCTTAATAATATGACAACAGATTTCTTTTATTTCCCAATAATTATTATTTTCCATTCTTACTTATTTTTCAATTAAATACTATACCATAATCTCTCATGTCCTATTGTGGTTATGTAAATTCTTTCTCATGTTTAGAGAGAGCACTAGTAGAAAATTTTACAAATTCCTGCTCTGAATTATATAATATGTTTCAACAGGATAATTGCTAGAAGAGGTAGGAAACAAAAAAAAAATGACTTGCTAAACTTGCTGTTGAAATTTAGTAATAGATTCTTATTTGTACATACTTTGAAAGAAAATGCAAAAATTTATGAATCTTGAAATGATATACATATCTACCTAATCACACACACACACACACACACACACACACACACACACACACACACACACACACACACACACACACACACACACACACACACACACACACACACACACACACACACACACACACACAACCTATAGTCGCCTCTGTAAAAGTGTGTGAAATGAAATCAGGTTCTTCGAAAAGATTTACCAATGATAGAAAAGAGAACGAATCAAGGTTAATTGTGAGTAATAATAATGCAAACCAATTGTTATGAAACTGCATGCATACGTTTGCTGTCAAAATATAAAACATCATCATTCAGAGATAACTTTTCACTTATTTTTACATCATCTTTTATTCTATAGCTCCCCCTGACGGCGGTTCCGATTATACACGATTATATTATTTCATTATTGCACTTTCTAACTTCTTAAAAAATTTTACTCGAAAATTTGGACCACTATATGTCATAGGAATGTGTCGTAGATAATGAGTCTATAAAAAATATCCGAAATTAACCCAAAATTTGAATGGACCCCCATTTGTGCAGTAAAGTGTTGGCAACCTTATTAAAAGGCTGTTTGACAGCTGACAGCTTATGATTAATAAAAATGGATCTTCTCAGGATAGGAAACGTGTTTTCTTTGTTGAACAGCATTTCGAAAAAAAGGAAGACTGGAAACCACAGTTTGAAAATTTGAGAATTGGTCTCCTAGATCGTATGATTTAACATCATTATACTTTTTATGAGGTTGTTTCAAGTCAAAGGTCTATGAAAACATGCTCACAAGCATGCGGAGGAAATTCAACACCGCATCAACGAAATTCAGGCTCATTTATGTCTAAGTAAAATGGACATGGAAAATTTGCGTATGTGCCAGCAGTGCCGTGGAGGCCATTCCCACTATATGTTATTCCATATATAACACTATTCGGTTTACTTTAGGTTATTTTCTTCTTTTTTTTCTGATTCAATAAAAATATAACGGATTAAAAGGAAAGAAAACGGTGTTTTTTAAAAATTTAATTCGAATCTTGATTTAACACGTTGTTCCAATATTCCATTTTTACTAAGCCTTGTAATATTCCATTTTTACTAAGCCTAAATTATCAACTATCAAATCATTCTTTTAATAGGATTTGCTGCGCAAATGGTGACAAATTCAAATTTCGCTTTCAGTTTTAGACACTTTTTACAAAATAAACAAAAATAGGAAAACCTTTCATAAAATTTTCCAAATGCAAATTCAATAATTTTCCAGCTTTCAAAACTTCCAGAATTTGAGCCCAGTTTTAAGTACATCACTAAGAAATACGATAATTAGTCGGACTTCTTTCTCCATTAATTTTTTTCTGACATTCTAAAAAACTTTCCCCTCTGATATTTTTTGCTCCCTTCGATTTTTTAATGAAGCTAATTGAATTTTTATTTCATCGTATTTTTTATTCCTTCTATTCTGGAAAAGACTTGCTGTCCAGTTTTATGAAAGTGGTTGAGAGAAAAAAAAATTATAAAAACAACTGGAATGAATACTGTGCTAGGAGCTTACCATTATGAAGATATTTTTTCCTCAAGGGGATAATTTTAAATCCATTTTGGCATCGTTACAAGCATTTTCTTTTATTCATTATATTTTGCAATTCGTTCTGTTTAATTTATTCTGTGAGCTTTTTTTCTCCTTCCCTTTCAAACCCACAACTTTCCATTTCTTTCAGCCAATAGAATATATTGATTTAAATTGAAACTTTCGCTCCTATTCTAACAGTCGATTATTCGGTTATCCTTTTGTAATAAAATAAAGTATTAGAAAAGGGAAACAGCCCGCTCGTTTGCAACATTTATTTTTTTTTAACCATGAGCGAAATAAAGTTTAAAAAATTTCTTATGCAACGAATGATAGTGAAATGAAAATAATGAAATAGAATTTAAACTTCGGAATTTTAAATGTAGATGAAAGCAGGAATACAGTAAGCCAAAATTGGAGTTTAAAGTTAAAAAAGAAATACTTCAGTCATTCAAGAGCTGTAGTATTGATTTAATTTTAAAAAAATTCATTTATTTTTATGTTGCTTTTGAGAAGCAAATGCAAATTCTCTTCTCAGATTGTTAGTAGCTAACAGTTTTGCCTTTTATAAAAGGCCTTATGAGAATTTAAAAAACTCTTATTATTCCCTTTATTGAAATAATAAATTGAACAGAGAATACGAAATTGTACAAAATTTTGCTTCATCATCACATCAGAAAATAAATAAAAAAGGGATTGCGAAATACCGTTCTTTTTATAAAAGAAAACGTGCCAAATTAAAATGAAATGTTAATAAAAATGCTTATATCATTTTAGGATAGACGAGAGTCGTTTTCAAACAGCAATATACAGATTAAATCGACTTACTTTTTTTTTGTAAAATTATTTAACAAAATTATTACAACAATATTTTTAAAGTTTTATTAAACGTATTTATAAAAGATAACAAACTTCAAGAAAATTTTTAAATCAGTTCACTATTTTAATAAGTTTATCTTCAAATAATATCTAAAGGATTTATTATGAGATTTATAATTCATATTGCCTTGGACTATTCAAAATTATCAGAAATACAATCTGATTTAGATTTCAAATATATGCTTATTAGTTCTTTTATTTTCAAAAAAACAATTACTAGGCATTCTTAAGAAACAAACAAATTGCTTCAAATTCACCAATAAGACAGGAGTAATGGATCTTTAGGATTATTCTTTTCAGGATTTGCCGATTTCAAGTTTTCTAGATTTCGATATATTTTTTTAGAGTTACTCAAGGAATAAAAAGTAAATAAATAAACTTTTCTTAGATAAATACTTGTAATGGTCCTATTAAATCAATAAGCGATTTAACTTTGTTTATATAAATCAAAATTATCAGGAATCAAATCTATTAAGAGTTTTAATTATGTATCTTTCACAGAAAAATCAACTGCAATTTTCAAGAGAACTTCAATTTTTTCGAAAAGATTAAAGTTATTTCTCATCAATAACTAACATCGATTCTTATGTAATGAAAAAATCTCCATATTCCAGCATTTTCGAAGTTTTGCAGGGTATAAAAAGCACAAAAACAAACTTTTGATGATAAATTTCTATAAAGGACTATTTATTGAATTACTGAATGATATAACTTTGTTCGTATCTAATTAATTAAATTGTCAGAAATTCAATCAAACTTAAACTATTAATGGATGTTCATTCTCTTATTTTTAACTGAAAAATTAACCACATTCCACAAGAGCAATTCAAACTTTTCGAAGAGATTACAGTTGTATCTCATCAAAAACAAATCTAAGTAAAGGAAAATTTTCCATGTGCAACCATTTTTTTGTTTCTTCTCAAAGGATAAATGAGCAAACACAAAATTTTCTTAGATAAACTGTTGTAAGGGCCTACCTGTTTGTTATTTTACTAAAGGATACATGTTTATATCAAGCTAATCGAAATTATCAGAAATTCAATCAAACTATTGATGAATGTTAGTTTTCTTTTTTTATTCATAGAAAAATTAGCAGAAATTTTAAAATACAACTCTGACTTTTGAAAGAAATGTCCCACATGCAACGTTTTTCGGAGTTTCACATAAAAACAAACTTTTATAAAATATCTATCTATTGAATTATTTATACATATAACTTAGTTTACCAAATTATTAGGAATTCAATTTAACTTAGAAGGTTGATGGATATCACTTCCCTCTTTTTACCTAGTAGCATTATCTCCCATTTTTGAAGAGCAAATGAAGCTTTTTTGAAAGACCCAACTTGTTTCTCTTCAGAAAATGATATCGACTCTAAATAGAGGAAAATTTCCCAGGTGCCGATTTTTTTTGGAGCTTAACACAGGATAAATAGTTTCAAAATAAACTTTTCTTGGATAAATCCCTTTAAGTGGTCTATCTGTAAAATTATTAATAGATGTAAATTAACTTCAGATTGATTTATTATAAATTCAATCAAAAAAATTAATTCCCCGCTTTTCATAGTAGAATTAGCTGAAGGTTTTGAAGAACATCTCAAGGTTTCCTGGTAGATATTGAAGAAGATGATGACGATTCTAAGTAGAGGAGCATTTTCCGGGCACCAAAATCTTTCAGTTTAGTTTAGTTCAGTTACTCTTAAGTTATATTAATGCTCCGTTTTAAAGCACTACTATTTTGGGACGAAACTCACAATTTTGAACCGTGGTCAGATGATGAGGATGACACTTGAATTGGCATCCCCCTCTCCACACCAGCAAGAGGACGTTTGGCCTGACGTGCTCATAGATCTCCTTACACAATAGTTCTTCGGTGGAATTGGGTCTGGAACATGAAACACTATGGCTTGCAAGCCGATATCTTACCACAAGGCCATCGCTGCTCCTCCGAAATTTTTCATAGCTGTGTATAAGATAACAGCTATGAAAACAAACAGCAAAAACAAACTTTTCTTATATAAACTTCTATTGGAGTATATCGTTTTAATTATTAATAGATATAATTTAGTTAACTTCAAATTGATCAAAACTAGTATTAATTGAATAAAACTAATTAATTCTCTCTTTTTCATAGTAGAATTATCAAAAATTTTCTGAGCAACTCAAACTTTCCTGGAAAACCGAACTTGTTTCTCTTCAGAAAATGACGTCGACTCCAAGTACAGGAAAATTTTCCAGGTGCAGATATTTTTCGGAGCTTCACGTAGGATAAACAGCACAGAAACTAACTTTTCTTGGATAAACTTCTATACATGAGAAGAATGAAGCAAAGATAGGAAGGAAAAAAATGAAACAACCCACTTCGGAGAAAACCCAGAACACTCTTCCTACCACTATCCGATAGTCTTTCCTTAATATCTAAGAGATTAAGGGGGGGGGGGTGCAAAATTGTTTCCAAGATACCCGCTCAGAAGGATGGCGATAATTCGCATCACGGATGCCATCCATCAAGGCCCTCCCTCTCACAGTATAAATCGTTTGCAACAAACCTCGGGGGTTGCGTCGACCCCCTTCCACCCAATGATGGCGTAGGGTAGAGATGGGAAAACTCTGTTTCGAGGGTAGGATTAATCGAAAGAACACGAGAATTCGCTTTTTCTATCGTCTGCAGGAAAGGGGTTGGGAAGGTTCGCCTTCAAAATCCGATTAGTTTTACGCTCACCCCTTTTGAAGAAGAAAAGGGTGGAAACACTCGTGCATTTGTAATATATGATTTGCCTTTTTAATTTTGTGAATTTGTTCACCTTTTTATTTTATCGTTTTTAGTATAGAATTATATGAGTTCGGAATGTTACCAGCTTCTCTGACATTTTCACAACCTATAGCACGTGACACAATATATAAATGATGGATTGTTTGTTATACAATGTTTGATGTTACAGGCAAGAGTTGATTTTCTCATTAACAAGAATGGCATTAATTAGAGAAATCCTAGTATTGTACATAGTGTCCACTCTAGTATTGAAATCAGTTTTTTAAAAAAATTAAGATACTTTTTAATGTTATTAATCATCTAATGATTTTATAACCGTGCAAAATCAGCCACTATAAACAATACTGATATTTATATATTCATATAGTTTTCTTTTAGCCAATCATGCTTTTCTTTATTCCAATGAAGAATCAAATTTGTTACTCAGTATTTAGTAGCGTTACAAATTGTTATTCCAAATTTAGATTAAGCCAGTAGAATTTAATATTTATTAAAAAATTATACTGTTTTTGGAAACGACTCACAGTAGTACCTTATTGAATGAACTTTAGAGAATTATTATAATCTTCATACATTCTAATATGGCTTGAATAGCCTGGTTGGTCGGGCACTGGACTCTTGTCTGTAAGGTTGCGAAGCTCGAACCCGCCAGCCAAAGTCTTCCCGTGTGTGGTGGTGGCTGACACTCATATAAATTTGTAGTGGTAGCAAAATCCTCCTTGTCGAGAGCAATACCACTGGGGTACTGGTTTAGAAGTAATTGTTCTCTGATTCAGATCTAAATTATAGTCTATGGATGCGTGAATAAAATATTTGAATGAAGCCAGCCCATGAAAAGGGTTATGAGCAACCAAGTCGTACTCTTGGCCCTAGTTGGTGCTACTGAAAAACAAAATGCGCTCATTCGACTTAAATCATTGATAAACAACTGTCAGCGGGCTTCTAAAGTGTCATAAGACACAACAAAACAATATTAAAATATATTTAATTTTAAATTAAGAACAAGAAATGAGTTCATTTGGGAACTTTGAAAATTCTATCAAATAAAGAAAACTAAGAATCCAGTATCACAAGAAAAAAAACATTTATAAAGGTTCCATTTCAAAGGATTTACAGAATTTTATGTTTATCATATACTTTGTAAAATCTTGTATACTGCAATTATTGTAAGTTTCATTGTACTCTAATGTCAAATTATATTTTTTCATTACTTTAATCTCAAAATATAATGCTAATTAGTTTGTACAAGGGATTTTTTTAGCCATATCTTCTCGAAACAATCTTGCTATAGTGTTGCATGAGTAAATAAATGGGAGTGTAAATTCCAAAAATATTATTTTTAGTTCCCCTCCATTTTATCTGGATTTCAGTAATAAAATAAATTCAGAATCATTAATACTCGCTAGGACTCGAATTCCTAAGCCACTGCAAATTTCTAGATACCATCTTTAAACTCTCATGTGCGTGAAATAATTTTCATTGATAATATTGCGTACAATGCAACACATTTTTAATTTAATTCTTTTTATTATTAGTAGAATCAGGTTATTAAATAGGTAAAGTTGGCAGAAAACCAGAGAACTCAAAGTCTTACAGTAAGTACTCAGAATAATTTAATTTTGTGCTTTTGTTAAATTTATTAATTCTATCTCATTTAAGTTCATTAAAATTAAAATCTTAGGTTTTGGGAAACTATTCTAACAAATTCTCAATTAAAAATGTTTTATAAATGTTATAATATATTACTATGTAATTATAAAAAATATTTTCATATTATTCAAAAAAAAAAAAAAGTATAAACCGGCAATTGAAGAAAATTTAGATTATATTAAAAAGGTTCGTCATTTTTTTTTTTTACTATTTTGTATATAATTACTTTCAAATTTTAATTCCCCTAATTTTTTATATGCGATTAACTGAAACCATAAATCTTGAAGATGAGCCTTAAGTTTTCAGCTGACTATTTCGTTTGCTGAAATTTACTTCTTAAAACTGGTTACATAAAAATTAAACTAAAATTACATAAAGATTTAATAAAAGTATATTTGATTTTAGAAGCTGAGGAGAGATAAAAGTATTTCGAAACTTTTGTTCCTACAGCCACATAGAGGGCTTTGTCCACCTGTAATTGTAAAGCAGATAGGAAAATAAATGTTTTCAATTACTAACTAAAATAAGAAAAATGGCCAGAATTATTTATTTTGTAATAACATTATTTGTACAAGTTACAGAGATGTTCAATCAGAGAAAAGGATGTTCTAGAAGATATAAATTTGTAGTGGTAGTAAAACTGTAATTTTTGTTAAAAATAAATATTTCGTGGTCGATTCCTCGATAGAAACGGTTCTTCACATGCATAAAATGAAAAAATGAACAAAATGCGTTAAGTATTATAGTTATCAAGCTTATAATTTTTTTAATGAATGTATAATAAACCAAAGCCCTCTATCTTTTGCCATGTCTTAATCCAATTGTTCGGCTGTAATTTATTTAAAATTTAAAAATACATATTTATATTATTTTTTAATTTAAATAACATTATCCCCTGAAGAAAATAACATCCTTGGTAATATTGTTTGTAAAGAGGCATTTAATGTCTTTTCCTAATCATTTTCACAATATGAAAATAATTGGTCTCCAGTTTCTTATTTAGGAATTAAAAAGAAGTTTAAATATTAGTCGCTGTAAGATAAATAAATTTTTTGTAGAAAGTTCATAAATGAATATCAGATAGAAAAAATATGATCTTAATAATGAATGTAAATGATGTAAAATTTGATTGATAACTCTTAGATATTAAAGATTAGCATCCGCGTGCAGAAAGCAAAAATGAAATGAGATTATCTTAGTATTAGAACATAACATTTCCTGTCTTTTCACGATCGTTTTTCACACTATAAACATATTTTATCTCTAGTTTTTTATTCAGGAAGTTGAAAGGAAGTCTAAAATTACGTCACTTTAAGATAAATAGTTTGTACCAGGCTCATAGACGAGAATCAGTTGGAAAGAGGATAGACCTAAAAACGAATATAGACGGTATAAAACTATGTGGATCTCTCTTCAATAAGAAAAGACTTGCATCTACATGCAGAAAACAAAACAAATAAAAAAACTAAACTAATTAAGATCATCTTAGCAAATTTTCAGGTTTACAAATTTTTAAAGTGAGGACGTAATTTTTTCAGAAGTAGCATATTTTTCAAAATTTTTTAAATCAAGGACCCTTTGTTTTTTCTAACCAATATGTCGTCTTAGAGTTACATTAAATTTGCAAACGCATATTGGTATTATTTTGTAAAAATTCATTATTTAAGCATTATTTTTCCCCAAAAAAATAACAATCTCAGTAATTCCATTTGAAAGCAGACATTCCTTTTTTTTTACATAAACAGTACATTCATTTCAAAACAAGATAATGCTCTAGATGTTTTGTGATAGATATGTTTCGAAATAAATATGCTACACAAAATTTCAATTCTCTAATGTTCTGCTTTCTATACCTGACCAACTCAATAGCTTTAGAAACATTAGACAATTCATAACGAAAAAATTTCAAATGGACAAATATTTATTCATGCAAAATTCTATGTTAATGGAAAGTGATGCAGAATTGAGAAAGCATTAAGTTTGTTCAAAATACGTTAATGATATAAAACTCTCAACTTTCCAACTTTGTAGCTTTGTATTCCGAGCACTTACTAATTGGTCATACATGTCATTTGTTACAGTCACTTATTCCAAAAGGTGGACCCTAGGATTTTTCTAGATAACAGAATTCATATTCTAGATAATATACAATCTTGGAATAGACGCAGATGAAAACAATATAGTTAGTAAAAGTTAAAAAAAAATCGAACTACCACATACATAATCTACTTATTCCACTGGAATTCATATCCGATTTTTTAAGGAAAAAATCGAAAGGGTAGCAAATGTGCAATGTCTGTCAAGACTGAGGGGGTACAAAATTTCCTATGTGAATAAATTATTTCGAATTCAGCAGAGAATAGATAGAAATAATCTCATTATTAAAGAAGTACAGTTATGTTTATGGTCGCGTATGTAAACAGCTCTTTAATATTTTTTAATATGATGTATCTTTCCTTCATTTTTACGCTCGTATGAACAAAATAGTATTGTGTAAATAATTTTCAATAAAACCTGTATTCTCTTCCCAACATTTTCTCATATACCTTAAAAAGGATTAATCTCTCCCTCTTCCCATGAAATAATTGATATTTGGCAAGACCTGTAAATTCTGAAGTACTGTAATTTTTAGTCTCATAGCCCTACATATCAGAGCTATATAAACATTAGAGTCTTTGTAAAGGCTCTTAAGTTTTAGTTAAACGTCTCTTAATTTAGAGCTTGATGTAATGACACTAGAAGGTGTCAATATAAGTTGCCACCAAAAACAGAATCCCAGAAATTACCCAAACAGGAAAATGCAAAAATAAACATGTTTCAAGAAAGCAACTTAATAAAAATAAAAAGTTCGAAACATAAGTAAATAGCTTAAAAGATAGATAAAAACAAAGTTTAATATTCCGATATCAATAAGAAACTCATGTAAATTTATTATTTTGGAAAAATTGATTAAAATCGGAGAAAAGATATATGGTAATGAAACTGATATCGGTGAAAAGATTTTTTTGACTATACTGTAAAAATAATTTTTGAGTGATATTGCATTTTAAAGTTATGACGGGGAAATGCTTTTAATCTCTATTTTTCCCCATTAGAAATATCCTAAAATCTTTTAATTATGTAGTTATTTCTTTCCGGTACTAAAGAATTTGTGTGTCAAATATCATTCGTAAAAAAATTGCATAAAGTTTGAACAAACAAACAAACGATGAATTTTATATTCTAGATTCTTTATCTTTATTTGATAGTTCTGATTAAATAGAATTACGCATTGAAATTGCCTCAGACATACAAAAAGATTCAAAGAAAGACGTAAAATATTTAATTATTTATTTGATGATTTCAGTTTTATTTAATTAACGGATGTGTTAAAATATGATAAAAATTAATCTTTAATTTTTCTAGGTTTCGAATTAACGACTCAATATCTTTACAGTTAGATACAAAATGATTCTAAAATTCAAGCAAAACTAAAAAAACAGATTTAATGCAATAATATAAGCATTTGGGGAGATTTAATATATATCTATAAATGAAACATTGAAATATTGAAGGACTCTGCTGAAATTAGTAGAGGGAATTGGTTAACTAAAAAAAGTAAAAAAGGCAAACCTTTTTCTATGATAAGTTTACATTTGATGGGAACTTAAATAAACATCTACAAATCTTACATGAAAACTCACACGTTATGAATAGCTACCAGAAGAATATTAGTTTATTAGATATATGACTGATATTCTTTATTGAAAGTTCAGTTGATATGGTGTATAGTTTATTCAAAGATTTCACGTTCTAAAGGAGTGATTTAAGTAACAGCAATCATTAAGATATTTTTCGCAATTTGTTTATTCTACCAGTAGTTTATAAATGAATGTGGATATAGAAACCTGAATCACCGGCTCTCTTCAGCAATATTTTTACAAATGGCTTCGACCTTACAGATTGGCCTGCATTGGTTTGAATGTAGTGTATTATCTGATATTTCTTTCAAATGTTACAACAGCAAATGATTTAAGAATGTGGATATAGAAATAAAGATTGATGGTTCTTTTCAGTAATAATGTCACAAATTGCTTTGATGCTGCTTTTTCTCTCTTCGATTAGGAATGGTGTGTCTGTTTCATAAATACTTTTTGCCCCATTGGGATTATTCAGGGATGGATCCTTCAGCAATAAAGTTACAAGTTGCCGTGACTTTACCTTGACGGTTCAGATTTAATTTTTCGACTCCCACTCATGTAAAATTTTATATGCTTAAATTTCTTCGTCTAAGAGCAGAGTTTTATCTATGGATCTGCAATTCATTCTTATGAAAATCTATAGATCAAATTGTCAGTGTTGCTGCTGAAAACGTTTTAGATATTTCGTTGTGTGAGACAATCTACTGTGAACTTGGTATGGTAGTAATTTCTAAAAATTGTCAGAAATGAAATTATAATTACTCTTGTTTCATTTAAATTTTCGTACTTTCCTTTTCTTCTTAATTCCTTCATTGTGAGAATACCAACTTCAACACAGAATAGGGTTTTTTTTGTTTTTTTTTAAAAAAAGGGACAGGTTTTATAATAACAGAAATTTATGTATTTATAATTTCAGATTAGACTGTTGGTAACTAAGCACTCTATTTCTACTTTCCATTTCGTTGAAAAAACCTCCTTATTTCGATACCCTGAGTCTATTCTTTCAAGACTAGAAAATATTTTAGAGACATTCTGAATAAGATGGGAAGAAAGAATAAGTATATTCCATAAAATACCGGATATATAATCAAGGAAGAAATCACTGAAGATGAAAAGTATATACATTTGAATGCATTTAAGTTTAAATATCGGGTCTTTTTAATTTTTTTATTTCATAGAAATTTTTCAATTTACAACAAATTTTAAAACAAATTACAAAGTTATTACAAAGTTTTAAGAAAATGATACAATTACTATTCATATTAAAAATAAAACATGAAGATAAGTTTTTATAAATATACTTATTGAGCTTGCAAATTTTCATGTGTATAAATATATTTATTACACATGAGTTGTTAAATTCTAGCCTTTTCTTGTCTATCAATATACTTTGAAAAGTACTGTAGTCTAATTATAATTTAAAACTTGATCTATGCCTTTTCAAATTCATTAGATTTTTTCAATTAAATATAGGGAATTCAGGTATTTAAACATTATACCGGCGTGCTTATTAATTCAATAAATAAAAGTAGATTATGAAGTAACTGGTCAAATTAATTTATGAAACTCACTCGGTTTATTATCAAATAATTCTTTTTTCTAAAAAAAGTTGTTAAAGGATTGTAGATAGCAACATTTTTTTTTAAATGCAATGAGCAACTATTCTTTACTGAATTCCTTTTTATTCCTTTCGGTAGTAATTTAAGGAAGAATTTGGTGTTTCTTTTAATATATAAAATTATTTTTATATACAGATGGTGATTAATTTTTTTCTTCTGAATTTGAAAATTTTAAGATGTCCTAGTTTAACAAATTACCAAAAAAAAAAAAGTCAGTCTGACGAGAAAAAAGAAACAGCTATAAAAACGAGTAAAAAGGATTTAATGAGCTTTGACTCTAATACAACTCAAATAAATATCTTGTTTTATTTAAAAAATTAAAAGCATCTTTGTGCAATTGTGATTTGAATAAAAAACAAGTACCAAAATAATAATGTTTAAAAAAAAGTCTTTTTTCAAAACCCAAAATCCTTCATGACAGCTTCAATGGAAATTTTCCTTCTTTCTTAATACTTTCCTTTCAATATCACATGGTACTACTCCGGAATACTAAAACCTGAAATTATCATCTAAAATTTTCAACAAATTATGCTAATCACGCCTTTTCTTCTTCGTCATTATCTGCGCTGTAAGAGCAGGAAGTGTTCTCTGTCAAACGCTCCTTGAAATCGTTTTTTGATGAGGCAAGAAGAATACACTTCAACGCGCTCGAAAAAGAGGAATACGAGATTGAGCATTGTCATTAGATATGCAGTGTGTCATTTTTATCATGATTTGACGACTTTATCGCGCCTCTTGAAATTATTGGCGATGGATTTACATTTAAAAGCAGCAGCTTCATCGAAAGTTCGATCAAAATTTTGCATCTGCGACAGCTGCTTTAGGGAATAAAATAATAAAAAATAATAATTTTTCAAAAAATTAATTCGATGATGCATAGTTTCCTGCGTTTAGTCAATGAGAAAGAAGATAATGCTCACTATGTTGCACGGTTGCTTTTGAAGATAATGTTGATGATTTAAAAGCCATGTCATGTATGAAGGGATAACAATAATGCCAGTCAGAAGGCCATAGCTTTTGTACAATTGTAGCACATTTTGAAGATAGGGTTAATAGAAGTATGACTTCATTTTATCCCCAAATTTTACCAAAGTAGGTTGTTAAAAGGAATAAACAAGAGAAAACAATAAGCAAATAAAATATAGTACTAAATATCTATTTTTAATGTACAATTTTATAACCATAAAATCATAATTAATAAATAAGCACTATATTATTTTATTAAATAAACAATGATAATTAAAAGTTTAATAATTATTCAAGTGAAATTTAAATTATTGTGATAAAAATGAATTAGCAAACTCTTAAAAGATACTTTTCGACATTTTAAACATTGAAATCGAGACAAAACTTCAAAAAAGGGGTCAATTTTGAATATTTAACATGTTTAAACACTCAAACTAAATTAAAAAAAAAAACTCGAGACATATTTATTGAATTTTTTTGATTGAATTAATTGATCACAATAAAAAATAAAAATACATTGTTTAGAAGAAACTTCGAAATGTCACGATTTTTAATTAATTGAAATGTTAATTTTTTTTTTAAATACTTCGAGTTGCGTATAATCATCTGTTTGAATTCATATTCTAATTTTCATTGAAAAGAGACAATAAAGAATTATGATCCTAAAAAAGGATTTGAACATTATAATACTTTATAAAAAGGTAATTTTAAATTAAAAATGCTATGCACAAAAGAATTTTAAAGTCACACAACCCTCGGCATTTCAACTGACAAAATAATAGTTAATAGTATCATTTTATCATCACAACAGTAAATGATAATGAGACAAATTTTATTCTACGACTATAATCTAATTATAGAATTCCTTTAATGACAATATTTTTAATAGCAATTGAATGTGCCGAACACAGCAACATGCCTTTTTTCTAATTTAAGCTCGCAATAAAATTCTTTCTAGTTTTAAATTTCTAAGATTATATTTTTATTGTTATTTCATAGTGCATTTGCTAAATAGTTCTTATAAATGTGACTGCAAACAGGAATTCTGCTATTTTAGGAAACGTAGAATATTAAAGCAGTACATATCAACTATCTATCTTTAGTATCTTTTCGATTCAGATTGTTTAATATTGGAATGCTCTTTGAAAACTCTGTTGATTCAGTCAGTTGAATAATAAGGGATTAATGCTATATTTGATTTATTCTCCTTTTGAATAGCTTTCCCCTTTTGAATGCTCTTTATAGAATTTATTATTGGAATTTTTTTTTAAAATTGTTATTCATAATTAGTTTTTCGATATTTAAGGATCAGTTGTTTGTTTCGTAGCAACTATTTGCGTGTAAACAAGACGAATTTCCAAATGGAGATTGGCAATAATAATCATTAACCAATCCGAACTGTTTTTGATAGATTCCCCCTTATTAGTTAGAAACAGTATTTAACACTGTTTTTCCATCCATTTTATAATTATCTAATTTAATTGTTATATTTTATTATTAATTTTTTTAAAGATATGAGTAGAAATAATATTTCTAAAATCATTTAATGATTATCATTGCCCAATATGGTTCAATTTGAAATTATATTATTCTTTAAAACTAAACTTCTTCATATATTTCATCTTTAAAAATGCTTTTAACAAATTAAGAAATAAAAACATACTACTTTAAAATTATTATATATCAAAAATTTTATTGGCAGAAAATTTAATTCATATTTAATCTTCACTTTTTTAATTTATAGATTCAATACTGCTACTTTGTAAATGAACAGAAATGAAATAACCTAAACTAGAAGATAATATGTAATTATCAAAAAAAATAGAATCTTTTATCTGATATTAAATATTTAGATGAAAAGATTATAAAAGACCAAATTTCTATTGAACTGATTCAATTAGCTTAACCTTTTTTCAAATTATATCGAAATTCTCCAGCATCTTTCCCCAGACATTCTTCATATATATCAGCAAGCCAACTCAATACTTAAATTCAGAATTTTTTTTAAAGTGCTAAACGAAGAGAAATAAAATCATACTTATAAAAACCACTTCTGATTAGTATTACTAGATACAATTTAAAAAAATTCTCTCTCTTGTACATAAAATAATCTGTTTACATATTTCATTGGTTTAAAAACGTTTTCTACAAAATAAAATTAAGAAATGTAAATATACAGATTTAAAACTATTATATTCCAAAAATGTTCTAGACCAGAATTTCTTTTTAATATACTTCTTAATTCACTCATAATTTTTGGCTTGTTCATTTATAACTTCGCTATTCCTACTGACAAAAATATATAAAATTCGATATTCTAATCTAGAGGATAGCATGTAGCGAACAGAAAGCATTAAGTTTCTGTGGTCTGAAATGAAATATTCAGATGAAAATATTTGAACACTGATAACTACAGAGGACCAAATTTTCCATTGAACTGATTCAATTAACGGGATCTTTTTTTTCCGGATTGTATCAAAATGTTCCAGGATCTTTTCCCAGTCATTCTTCAGTTGTATGGTGTGTGAGCAAGTCAACTCAGCGCAGAAATTTCAGTATTACAAGGGACACATCTAGAGCAGAACAGTGCTATCGTGTTTCTCATCATCTGTCAAAGCTGCTGTTCGCGCCGAAGTCCTCTTATTAGATTGGTTTATTATCTCTCCAGTGGCTTGGAAAGAGGAAAGGGGAGGGGAGTCTGTTCGATATCCTCTGCCACTTTCCGATTTTAGCCATGTGTTAAATCATGTAATGGGGAGAAAGATTTTACAAAATAATCCAGAAGGCCCTGCAGGCTTGTAGGTCTCGCTTTCTAGCAACGGAGAATTGATTTCCAAATAGAATTTCATGCGTGACATACTTTGTTTACTATAAACAATTAAAAAAAATGTTGTGGAAGTTCTCTTGTGTATTTGTGTTCATAAGCAAATAAAAACTCGAAATTAGATAGAGGTATTTTATATAAGTCGATGTAATTTTGCATTAAAATTTGTTTCAATGTCTTCTAAAACAATTTAAAAAGTAGGATATTAAGTTTTCTATATCATTTCTTTGGGTTTTTTTAGAGTTTTATAAGTTGATAAAAGGATTTCAATACAAAATTATTAGGGAATTTAAGCTAAATTAACAGTGGGAAATTTGTAGTATAATTATTTGAAGTATATCAATTTAAAATATATTTTAGTTGACATTAAGGTATTAAAAAATCCTAATTTTTCAGTAAAACTTCTTTTTATATAGTTTATTCTTTGAAATAACAATCCATTTAAAGGAATTCAAAAAATTTGGTGTAATTGTTGTTACAGTTGCAAGTGAATGAACTTTTTATTGATAATGTCAACTTATATACAAAACTCGAGATGGTTATAAAAAACGCATGTAATTTTGGTCATTGCAATAATAAAGACACTGAACGACAGCATGAAAAACAGATTTGAGAGTACTGTTATTTTATTACTTTTGGATATTCTTTTAATTTTAAGACATTGACCCCAATACAATATTAGTGTGAAAACTCTAGTCTCCGCCAACTGCTAGCACAGCGATTGTCCTATGCTATAATTGAGGTCATATTCAGAATCAAACTTCTGACTGTCGAGGAAGTCTTTCATAGGTTCAACTTTCGGCATTATTGAATGCCATAAAATCAAACTTCTGAGTGTCTGGGAAACCCTTCATACTAGGTATACTCTTCAAGGTTCCAATTCTAGTCTTACAAATTAAAGTTGACTGTCATCCCAACGATTATCACATGCTCCATTTGAAGTCACCTTCAGAGTTGAGGATATCTTTCATACGTCCAAGCAGATGAAAATCTCAGGTTCTCAGCACTCTATGGTGTATGTTCCAATGCTACCAAACAAATGCCTGCAATTTTTCATGAATGTGTTTAGTCACATGCGGACGAGCGTTGTCGAGCAGTAGTCAAATTGTTTTATATGTCGCACTTCGCTTATTGCGAATATCCGTAACAATTCAATCGTAATTGCATAACAAGTTTGAATATTGGCAGGAAATCCTTCAATAACATATCTCTCATATCCCAGAAGATACTGAGCATCCATTTCATTACACAAAATCTAATTTTAAGCTTTGGAGCAAGAAAAAATGGATGATTCCACATCCTCAAACAGCTATAGAATTTCATTTAATGTTCAATATTTGTGTGTTATTAGTAATAAAATAAATTTTGTCGTTGATCGCTGCAACGTGTCAGATTGTATAAGCCTTCTGAATCATGTCTGTTGTTCCAAGACTCAACGTTTACAATATTACCCAACTTTCTCATAAATAATATTCCAAACAAATATAAGAATTGTTGAATTGATCCAATGGTCCTCTCTTGTGATATTGCCGGCTGTATCAACATTACTACAGACTGAACAAGACATCTACCTCTTAGATTTGCTTCATCGACCAGACTTTTGTGTATCTTACATGTTATATCATCTTCCCACAATAGTTAGGTCCATAAATGAATTTGCCTATTCCATAAATGCCCACATTATCGAATGGATTTCTCCAACTGTCTTTCCATTTACAAACAGAAGTCGTATCACTACAAACTACTTCTTCATAACTGTCAATGTAATTGGAAACATCATTTTACAGATGACTAATAACGACGATTACCAGAATTATAACACCGAGATCCTCGCAGCATTACTCATCTGTTTTACACTATCA
This sequence comes from Argiope trifasciata, assembly GCA_026543055.1. Classification (NCBI taxonomy): domain Eukaryota; kingdom Metazoa; phylum Arthropoda; class Arachnida; order Araneae; family Araneidae; genus Argiope; species Argiope trifasciata. The sequence continues at coordinate 1,775,372 of JAPMOQ010055483.1, read as the reverse complement.
CATTATATATATATACGTACATGCGTGTGTGTTTGCGCAAACGGGATTAGATGTCATAATATATTATCATAGTTATCATTATTCAAAAACAAATGAGGATACAAAGATAAAGGACTGAAGAAGGATTTTAAAAAATCATCGAAATTTTGAGGAATTTCCATGTTTTAGACATACTTGAATTCGGAAACATATTTTTGGAATTATGTTCAGTCTTTTTGGGAATACCATAACTTAAAAACTCTCTGAGTCACATGGATGAAATTTGTTATCTGGTCTTCATCCCAACTTGTAGAATTCTATAAAATTACAAGTAAATCGTTGTGAGAAAGCCAGTCTGCCTGGCTACTAAGTTATAAGTTAAGAAGATAACTACAAACAAAGAAGGATAAATAAAATTTGGTACAAAATTGGTATAAAATCTTAATTATAAATTTTCAATCAAAGATACCGAATAGACTGATCCACTGTCTCTTTTCTCTTTTGCATACGCATAAACACTATGCCTTAAATATATGAAATTAAGAATATGATTTTGTAACTTTAATTGTAGTTCTGTGAGAAATTTTTGATTCAAACGTTCAGACAAAAGGCGTGAAAAAATACATTTTGTGTTCTGCTGCATATATGTTAACCACATCCCAGCTATTAACCATCAAAGATCGCATGTTAAGACATTAAATACAGGAGTTTAGTACTACGATTTAATCCACGTTACCTAGCATACGTTCGTCAAGATCCCCCGCCTTTAATATGTTAATTGACCTTTCTTATTGTTCGTCAATCGCTTAAGGTTAATAATTCACAGAATATTTATTAGAGAGTATAGAGAGAAAGTTTTGGGGCGACCACTCCTTTCTGCTTTGAGAAAAGTTTGTTTTCAAAGAAATCAATTGTCCCAAATTCATACTTAGTTGCTAGGCCATGGGACGGGAGATGAAGATATCAGAACAAAAAAAATATCATGATTATATTTTCAGATTAATAAAAATTATGCATCATATTATCGTTATTACATAACAAAAGGAAAATTTTTAATAAAGATAAAAAAAATAAATATTTTTTTCAGTAATCAAATTTTATATTTCAATGATATATTATTAGTATTATTTTTGCAATTCTTTCAAAATTTATAGTCATATTATAATAATATTTATGAGTACAATTTCGTAAGTAAATTTTCCAAATGTTAACTTCAGGAAAGAAAAAAAAAAGAATGATACATCAAGTGATTAAAGGGTATCCTTGAATATTTTGAAGTGAATTGTTTGAACACAATAATTTGCGAAAATAAAAATAAATTATAAAAATTGAAAATAATTCTCGAAAAATTGAATAATTTCAACATTGCTTGAAATAATCTTGCTATCGCCATCTTGTTAGATTTATGATAATATTGTTCAACGTTTTTAAATAAGTGCAAGTATATGAAGCAATCACAGAATCGTCCATGTATTTGACACATGATAATGGTATAAATAATGATAATATTGTTAAATTTCCGTAGATAAGGATATTTATTTTAAATCTTGAGCTATAATTATTCCTTTCTATGCTATAAAGAGATTTAAAAAGTGTTAATTTTAATCACAATCGAAATTACGTTGTTTACTCTAACAAATATCTATAATGAGCGTGAAAACAAATTAAAAATCCATTTGTTTTTATTTTTAATTTGAAAAGGAAAAAAAAGTGAGAATTATAAATCTCTACATTAAATATATAAAAAATTACGTAAACATCTCGTTTTATCTGTTTAGTGAATGGTAGATAGCGAAGCATGAGACTCATTGTATTTGAGGTATTATTTAAAATATTTAATGAAAATTATTATTGTGCTATTGTAAATATTTATACCACACTTGACTGTGATAATTGTGACAAAAAAAGGAAAAGTTCAATTTAAATTAATACAAAATCGACAAAAAAATGCATTAAAAACAATAATATAGGTTAAATGTACTTTTAGATACATCGTTTCTGGTAAAAGTAAGAAATAACTTCCAGTTATTTTTTAACTGATTCGACAGCATGAATTCTTTCGACTCTCAGCTAGAAATTGTCTTTGAATGCTTAAGTAATACACGTGTTAACAATGCGTTTAAAACAGTAATGGGACAAACATGATTCCGGAAGAATATTAGATTTGGTGAGTGAAAGCAAACAGGAAGCAATTATTATTATTAATATTTATTAATAATAATAATATTATATTTATTAATAATAATATTATATTAATAATAATGCTTATTATTAATTAAATATTAATATTTATAGCTTGCACGCATAACATTTTTAGAAATTAGTTTTTTATTGAAAACATAGGTCTTGTAAAATATATAAAGGTTTAGAAATAAGAATATTGGTATATGATTGAATTCTTTTTGATAAATTTTTAATAGTTGTAGACAAATTTTCTGAAGGCTCATTTGTGTATTTACTGTAAAAAGATAGTCCTTATCGAAGAATTTTCTTTGCAATGATAAAATAGATTTTCTTTCATTTTCAAGGATGAATTTGCAAAATTTAACTCGGATTATTGTTCTCTCCAAGAAAGTATCTTGAAATTCAGCATACCTTTAATTTTAAAGGAAATTATGAAAAGAAATGTATAAATAATTCTGTAGAGACCAAGGAAATTTGCTTGGATTTTATCGGCAAAATATATGGTTGCAGACAATGTTTTCTTCTCCGTTTTTTAGCATAGACATCTAAATTTGCTGTAAAAAAAGATACTCGTTACCAAACAATCTTTTACATTTGGTATAAAATTTATATCCACTTTTTCTATTGAAAAAACTTAGCTATAATTGTTGCTATTTTTTCCGGAGAAATGATCTTGAATATTTGACGCCCGAACTCAGTTTGCTGCAAGAAAAGAACTTTAGTATTTTCTAAACTCAAATTTAGTATTTTAATTTAGAAGCTTAAAAGAAAAATATAAAGGAATAATAAAATAAAAACAAAATTAGAGGTATGCAAGGAACAAAATTTGATTAAATGCTGTGTAAAAAAAGTGTAAGAAAGAAAAAACATAATCTAATGTTCTATAAGTGGCAGAATTTAAAAAAAAATTAGAATAATAAATTGTGTATTCCATAAAAATGCTATGAAATATATAATTAATTGGTATATTCTATAAAAAAGTTAATAAACAATAGAAAAATAACAGAATATGATAAATATAATAAATGGAATAAAGAATAAATAATTAAATTAATATTATATAAAACAAGGAAATAAGGAATAAAAAATAATATATATAACTAAGAAAATAAAGAGTATAAAATTAAATGATATATTCTGTAAAATGTTTTAATAAAGAATAAAAGAGTTAATGGAATATTAGGCAAAACAAATGGCATAAATAATAAAAAAATTAACAGGATACTATGTATATAACAAATGGTAACAAGAATATAAAATTAAAAGATATATTCTGTAAAAAATAGGATAAAGAGTAAAAGGATTAACTGAATGTTATATAAAACAAATGAAATAAATCAAAATTTATAAACCTATAAGGAATATAAAATTTAATATACACTTTAGGACTTTGGAGAATTTTAGCATTTATTATTTGCCCTTAAGAGGGTAACTTGATAAGAGGATGACTCATGATAAGACTTTTCTTTGCAATTGTAATTTTTGCATTCTTTTATGTTGCAAAATTTAACTTGGATTATTGCAGTTTGCAAGAGAGCAATCTTGAGAATTCGACGTTGCCTTAATTTAGATGCCTCTTGCCGGCGAATGGTCCGCTATGGACAAGCAGTGATGGATGAGGTGGCCCTGATTGGCCTCTGTTTCGGAAAAAAGGGGGGAAACCATGCTTCTCCCCCCACAGGTTCCCAGGAGAGTTTCTGTTCCTTGTTTTTTCGTTCACCCAGAAAGAGGAAGAAAAACAACAACCCAAAAAAAGAGAAGTTTCTGCCTTCCAGATGCAAGGGGCGTCCACCATCCTTCTGCTTTGATTGACAGGTAAGAGAAGTACTTTTTATTTTAATTTTGTTTTATTCCCAAGAGCAGGTTTTTATTTTTGTGAGACCGTTTATAAATTGGGGATTTTTGTTACAGGATCATGAGTTAGTCGAATCAAAGTGATTTTTTTTTTCTCACTGAAGGCCATTTTAAGATTTAGTTCTTGATAAAGACCAAGTGTAGGTTGTTGTTTGGAGACTTGAAAAGAATTTCTTTTCAATTAAAACACCGCCATCAAACGTGAAAGATATCATGGAAAAAATATAGACAACATCGTTATTTGTCATGGTGCCAAAAATGAAAATAAATGATACTAAAATGTCCATGTTGTTATGATCCAAACAACAAAAATCTGGATTAATCTAAAGAAAATAAGAAAGTGTGTTTTACAAATAGATGCAAAACTTAAAAAATTTACCTTGGTAAACGATTTTTTCGGAAATATTTGGTTACCATTATCTCTTCTGTTTCCGAAAAAAACTTTCCAGGAAGTAGAATAAATCTATAAAACATTTTTTAAATTTAAATGGCACATGAAATTTATTGGTACCAGATCTTTTTGTTCATCTTTTACTGAACTCGAAAGAGTTCTTATTTCTTTATAACATAAAATTTTAAAGTAGCCATCTTAGTGAGTTTTCAATTCCCAGTTAATCGATGCCAGAATTATATTGCTCATGTTATTATAATTCATTGAATTTTACTTCTGATTTCCTTTTGAGACAGTATAGCCAATAAGTTCTTTTATGCCATAAAAATCCGAAACGAATTGTTATTTTAAATTTAAAAACACAACAACTTAAAAGCTTTATTTGTTGCTCATTCTTATACTTTGCGTAGATAAGGTAGTGCCTTCTATAACAAGGTCTTTTTGATTCAATTTATTATATATACTTGCGGTTTTCTTTTGGTTAGAGGCCTAGCAAGTTTCTTATAATTATTACACGTTACAAAAAGGAATTTGCCCTTTGATTCGATAACTATATACAGTTTTACTTTCTTGTATTAATATAAAGAAGGTATTCTAATCGCCAAAAAATTAGAACTCGAGATTTTGACAAATTCTCACGTTTTCGATCACTCTGAATTCGAAATGTATGCCTATCTGCGACAAAGACAATTGAAAACGGCTTCAGCTAGACGCATGGAATTTAGTATGCATTATTTACACCAAGCTTTAATATTTTTTCAAATTTTGTGCAAAATTCGTTGAGAATAAATTTATCTTGCTGTTCGAATATAAGTTGTTGTTACTTACGGCACTTAACAAGCACGCTGACAGATGCCTGTCAGCGATTTTAGCCGAAATGAGTACCTTGTTTTTTCATCTGCGCCAACTAGGTCCAAGAATGTGAATTAGCAACTTCATGCTTCATATTCGCTCGCAGAACCAATTTTTACAGAGGGGCACATTCTTACAACTCACTTGCAGAATACAGAAGAACAAATATGCCCGAACAGGCACTCGAACCCGAGACTCCCCGATCACTAGGAAGACACACTGCCCTTATGCCAGGACGCCAGCTCGAATATAAGTTAACATGATAACTATAAAATGAAGGAAATAAGATAAATAACATTCCGTATAAAAATTTAACATCTACTTTAAAGATACGAAATTGGAGCCAAATTCAACAAGGCAATGACAATCTGTCTGTACTTTTAGAAGCATAGTATGCAAATGCAGCAACTTAAATATGTCAAATTTGTTATGTGATACTATGACTACAAATGTAGTTCTTTATCATATTTGCTTTTCAATCAGTTGGGAAAAGCACATCTAAGAGACAAATTCGATTTTCTTATGCTGTTGACAGCGTACCGGGGATTAAACGTCATAAAACTCACCAATAATCCCACGATATATTCAGTAAAAATGCTAAATTAATGCCAAAGGTTAATTTTTCATAACTATTGTACTCCAACACTCAAGTTCTCAAATATAACACTGTGTTTGAAGAATAATTGAAACAGTTTGATAGAGAGTACTATCCCTAATTTGAAAATTGTTTATCACATATTATCCACATAAAATTACATATAATTAAATAACATTCGAATACTTCACTAGCTCTTACCGAATAAATTATTTGAAGTAATTTTAGAGAATGATTATCTCAATGATTAGTTCAAATAAAAGTTAACATGACTTCAAAATTTTATTACATATGCAAAAACACTATCATAAGATGCTTGGAAATATTCATCAAAGTTGTTTAAATAGAAAGCAATGTAAAAGTATTTCTAAAGAAATATTTATTTATTGTTTTTATTTCTTTAATTTCCGTGTTATTTGACCTAAATTAATTCTATATAGAATATTGTTGAATCGTAGCATCTCCAGATCTTTGCAATATTTTTGAATATGATAAATACAAAAGATACCTAGATTTCCAAAAGTTATCCTAGTGGACTTAATTTAAGCATCGTAATATACTAACTAGTGACTAAATGGGCATTAATCCCGAATTAAATAAGAAATAAATAGTTTTTCAAAAGACACTAACAAGTATCGTACTCATCCATTCGATAATCTAACTAATGTCTAGAAGAGAAGTAAAACAAAGAATTCTAAAGTAAAGTATCACCCTTTTTATCGAATGTTTTCATTCTATTAGATTTTTTTTTTTACATCCTTTTTAATCCAATCTTCTGAAAAACATATTAATATAATATGACCTCCCTTTGACCTCTTTTTTCTTTCTCTTTGAAATGCATTGAGTCAGGTACTTTAAGAGTTTTATCTATACAAAGCAGTGCTTGTCCTAATGGAATGTAATTTAACCTGAGAAATAGTTTTAAATAGTAATAGTGAGTTTTTCAAGTAAATTTTGTCAATTTTTTAATAATTAATCCTTAATTTCATTTTTAAATATTTATTAGCGAGGCAATCAACAATTTTAGATCCTTTGCTCAAATTTTTTTTAAAAAAAAGCTGAAATGTGGCTTCAGTTTAGTTTGCTAAAATGCTAAAATAGTTAATTTTAGCATTTTTGGGAGAAGTTAATTAAAATACACATATATCTAAATAAAAAAAATCACAAAGACCAAAACATTTACATATGAGTAATTATGCACCTAATCCCTTTTCAAGTGCTAAGACTTTTTTTAAAAATATGATTAAAAAGATAGACTCAAATTAGAAACTTATAATTACTGTATCTGATGGGAATTTATTTATTTATTTTTAAAACTTCTTCAAAAAAATAAAATTATAAAATGCTTAGCCTCTTTGTGGATATATGCCGAAAATTTATTTTCTATACTATATATATTTTAATTATCAAACCTTTAAGTAAGTTATGAAAACCACAAAACTACAATCAGAAATCAATTGCAAAATTGATTTTTTCCATCAATTTCTAAATTGCAGCTCACCAATTAATCTGAAGAAAAAAAAGACTATTAAGAAACTAAAATCCTTAATATTCAGGCAAGAATAATTACGCATGTAATCACTTTTTAAGTGCCAAGATTCTTAAAAACATCAACCAGGAGGATTTTTGTTTAGAAAATTTAGATCGCTCTGTACGATTGGTATATCTTTTTATTTATTTCTTAAAAAAATTTCCCAAAAAATTAAAAATTTGAAATATGGTGTTGAAAATTGACCCTTTGTAAACATATGTAAAAATTAACTGTCTATACTGAATGTTTTTCATCACAAAAGCTTTAAATTATGTATTAAAACCACAAAATAACATTCATGGTTTAACTTCTAAATAAAACTCATCAATTAATTATCTGCAAAAAAAAATCACACACACACACACACATATATATATAATGATCAGAAAATATATATCATAATATATCACCAGGGATATTCATGATCACTCACTCTATTCAATGGAAATCTATTGCTTATTTTTTTAAACTACAAAAAGATTAAAACCGAAAAAGGTGTGGTTTGGAAAACCGAAAGGAAGGTGTTCCTTTGTATAGCTATGTCGAAGTTAATTTTTCAAACCGAGTACTTTTAATTAAAAAACCTTAATTAGTTATGAAAACCACAAAAGTACGCTTACATATAATCTTTTAAATAACAGCTCACTAATTAATTTCTCGTAAAAAACTATAAAGGCTTAACACTCACGCATGAATAATTATGCTACTAAACAAGTGCTAAGAGTTAAGAAGAATATGATTAACCGAAACAGCTTATGTTTAAAAAATTATGATCCCCCTATTCACTGGCAACCTAGATCAAAAATTTCTGCAATAAATCCTAAATACTGATTTTCTCCTGCAATTATACCGCACACAAAACCCCAATGTGGCGCAGCAGAAACTCTCCTCCGCTGAGTTCTCCAGGGAAGGTGTTCCTGTCCGCCCCTTCCAAGACCTACTTTCGTGGACACAAAAGCACGAAACGAGGCCGTCTTTTGGATGAGTTCTCTCTCTACATTAGGAGGAGTGAAACTGGCAACTCCCCCCTTCCACGGCATCTCCCCTCGACCAATCACTAACAGCTCATCCATCATCTTCTGACCGCTCCGGCTCCCGGCGTGTTTCACTTATTTTAGGAATACAGTCCTTTCGCTCGCAGGACAGCATTTGGGAGGGAAATCGGAATTTTGCGATGACAGATCTTGACGACGTACTTAGAGTGCACGTCGCCCCAAGAATATTCAATGCCAGGATCCTGTTGTACCGTCTGGATATTCTTTCGCTATTCAGACAGGATCGTAAAATATTCGAGGATGGATTTGTTTAAATTATGTTATAAAGCGGATTGAAATATGCTTGAGCTATAATTTGTTTAACAAGGGATTAAGGTATTGACAGATTATTTTCTATGATTTGATATTAATTCAGTAACATAAATTTTAGTAAAGTCCTTTGGAAGGGAAGCGGAATTTTGAGATGACAGATCTTGACGATGTCGTCTCAAGAATATTCAATGCTATGATTTTATAGTTCTGTCTGGATATTCTTTCGCTATTCAGGCAGGATTGTAATATATATGACAGATTTATTTACATTATTCTGTGAAAACAATTAAATTATGCTTGAAGAATAATTCGTAATCGGGGGATCAATGATGAGGACAAAATATTTTCTATAAATGGATTTTAATTAAGTAACGCTGATTTTATTAAAGTAAACATTTGGTCAGGGAAATAGAATTTTGCGATGAGAACTGACGACGTACTTAGTAATTTACATAGCCTCACAAATATTCAATGTCTGGATCCTGAGGTTTCGTCTGACATTCTTTCATTAATCAATGAAAAATATATACAATTCTATAATAATACATGGGACCTGGTTATCCTGGAAAGATACTGATGCACTTCTCAAATGTGGAATGCGGTGGAACAGAATTCAGAGAAGGCACTGCCCCGCCCTGAGCTATCTAACCCAATGATGATGATGATAATATTTAATTCACAAATAATTAATACGAAAGTATGCACATAATAATAAATATATACAAGGGTGGATTTTTCTTAAATTATGCTATGAAGAAAATCAATGCTTCAAAAAAAATTTATTTATCAAAGGATAAAAGTTATTGCCAAAATATTTAGTATGATGCTATTTAAATAGGTAATCATATGGGTGCATATATAATAAGGAAATAAACATAAAACATAACTTATAATTTTTTGGTATTATTAATCAAATATGCATGTTAGTTAGGTAACGATTTTCATATTACAGTTGTGCATTTAAACTGTTTAAAAGAATGAGTTAGAAAATATAAATGAGGACTAAACTGGTACACTCAGAAAATGTAATGTAAATAACAAATTCATTTAAATCATTGAATAAGGTGAGATAAATTATGTTTAACTATTACTTATTCATGAAATAAATAAAAAAAAATGTAAGTGCCAGCTAATAAGATTTATTAATACTTTACAGGGACTCTTTTTCCATTCTTGCTACAAAAGAAAAATTCAATGTAAAAACGATCAATTTCCAAATAAAAAAATACGTGAAAAGAGTAAAATAATGCTACATTAATAATTTATATATTATAGGATTAAAATTAGTTTAGAGCTATTTTTTATGCACTGTCGCATAATATCTGTGAATTGAAATACATTGTATGCGCGATAATCCTTAACAGAAATTCGAAACTCATATTCCTTTTATCAAATATTCTTTATCATTTTAATCAGCATAGAAATATTTAAATGCATCAGTAAATGTTTTTGGTATAAATGCTTTTGATAAAAAGACTTTTAAACCGCGTTTAAGACTATAAAAGAAAGAAAAAAAATTACAGATACAAACAAACATTCTGAGCATATTCTTTTAAACTGAAACTAATATCAACTCATGCAAAAAAATCATCTTTAGATTAATATTATGTGAATATTCAAAGTATTCAGGTAATATTGATAAAGCAAACACACAGATCTTGATTTTATTTTCTATTCAGTTTATTTATGAGAATAATAAATTCCAATTTTAAGTATTAAAAATGCAAAATCCGATGGTTCTGTTATCGTGTGGAATTTGATTTCCTTTGTTTTTCTTCACTTTTCTTCACCACTCTCTACCTCAAACTAATGATTAGAGAAACACATCTCTCAGTTCTCTGTCTAATAATAATCCATTTAATGTGACACAAGCCATAGCAAAAAGAAACATCTAAAAATTTTTTAATATTATATATCCCTCTGTCCTGAATTGGCCTGTGGGGGACTCTAAATAATAATTTAAAGAATATCTACCAAATGCATTGCAATGATTCTATATTTTAAAAATAATAATAAAAATGAATTAAATTTAACTGTATCACTTTTTACAGATTGTGGTCAAATGCATAATTTTTAAATTGTTTTAACGTTTTTCACATATCTGAAATAGTTTTTGATATATCTTAAACCAATTATTGAAGGAAAAAAACTAAGTAGTAAAAGTATTCGAAGTAAGTTTAGGAAGAAGATATAAGACTGTATTGATTTTTATAAACACTATACTTTTAATCTTTTAATATGTACTATACCCAAAAATTAATATAATTTTAAGAACCATTTTTAATTTCAGACAAAACAAATATAATATTCTTATTCTTAATTTGTAAACTGAAATATCTACAGCAACACTTAGCGTTCTATAACAAGAGGATGACATAATGAGAAAACATACCAGTCATTTAAAATTCCTAGATGTTCTTAAAAAATATTTTTTTTTACAATGAGCTAAAACTTAATAAAAAATATAATTTTAAAATAAAATTTTTCACTTTTCTTATTTAGGTTTAATTTTTTTAAATCATTTTATGAAACTGAAAAGTGCACTGTTCAATCAGTTTATTATCTAATGACAAAATAACTACTCATTTTAAATTCAGACCACTTTTTTAGTGCCGGCCTTTATCTTTGTTCCTTTTTTTTTCCAGAAGATTTTCTGCCTGATCCATCAACATTTCTAGAAATCAACTTTTCGACTTCGAGAGTTGACTTGTATCTAGATGTTGGATTTGATTTCCTTTCTTTCCTCAACAGAAACCAGATCTAGGTTTTATGATAGTACTTCACAATCCAAATCCAATTGAGATTCTCTCCCCCCCCCTCTCTCTCTTGCCTCCAAACGATGATAAAACGTAGAAGATATTTGCGGTGAGCACTGCGTCGGGAAGAATCTAGCTTCATCTCAGTTCTGACAATGAACATGTCTTTAGGCCCACGATAGACTTATTCCATTAATTCCAAAAAATGCAGACTTTGTTTTTAATCTTCAAATTTATTTTAAGCTAATTAAAGGCTAGTGCAGTCTAATATTAATATAATTATCTTGACATTCAAATTTGATACTTTTCTTTCCACAGTTTTATTTGATTTACTTTATGTTTCTAAAATGGAATTTTTTGTCCAATTTTATCCATTTTTTAATTTAGTAGTATTTTAGAATTATTTATATTTACATATTTTTGATAACAATTATATTATTTAAATAGGTTAATTATCACTTAATACATTAGTATAATGAAATTTTGATTCTTCACTAGTGGTGCCGTCTAGTAGTGAATTTGAAAACAATTGATTTGATTACTCCATAATATTCATACTAGTGAACAAAAAATCAGAAATCCGAAAGATATTAATAGAAAATAATACCACACTTTAATTCACTAATCAAAATACTTTTTAAAAAGTTGTTTTATTAAATTTTTAAAAAACGGCTTGATACCGATTTTATTCTAATACATATAAATTTCAAGAACTCGATTTCTCTTACTATGTCTTTTATTTCTTTGTCAACCGGATTAATATTTTAATTACATGTATAATTTTTAGATCTGTAAATCTGTTCTGTTATACGTCTCCAAAATAGAAAATCCAATGAGTCCTGAAGATAAGGTTACCTCTGGGAATATCTTTTTCGAGGGGAAATTGCTACTGCTCTGAAATTTATTTCTACTTTTCGTGCAGAGCAATCTTCAGAATTAAATGACTTCAACTTTTAAAAAGTCGAGTCAATACTTAATAAATGTATTTCCGACCTGATGCTTGAATCATATTAAAAAAAGCAATATCCAAATTATTTAAAAGAGCGATGAAAAACGATCTGAAGCAAATTTCTGCAGAATTCAATCTAAATAAAAGACTTCAGAGAAGATTATTGAACATGTAAAAAACATAAAAATATAAAGAACATATTTAATCATTTAACGATTGATATTTTCTTATTTAGATCAAAATATCAAAAAGAGGTATGGTCAGATTAAATAGAGATAGAAGGAAGGAAAATTCAATACATCTAAATATCTGAAAGAAATATATAACCTTCATTATTAATAATCACAACCAGTGATAATCAGCAAATTATAAGAAAATATGGAACCTGATTTAATAGATTCTTCGATGTCGGCCATTTAAATTCATTGCTATATTTTAAAAAAACATAAAGTTGCATTCAGATTTTGAAGTTTTTAATTGTTCTCGATACGTTTAATAACATTGTGCAATAATACTTTTTGGAATGAGGAGCTAGCGGGTAAATACTTTAGCTTGTCCAAATTCAAAGAACTGTCAACTACAGCTCTCGTACTTACATTTAAACAGATATATATAAATTCATTTTTACTTAAATATAAATACATTTACATTTTTACTGAAATATAAATATAAATACATTTTTACTGAAATATAAATATAAATACATTTTTACTGAAATATAAATATAAATACATTTTTACTGAAATATAAATATAAATACATTTTTACAGGAATTACAACTGATAAATATAAATTAGAATAAATGCCTTTTTATTGCCAATATAATAATAATATAAATGCCAAAATATTATCGAAACACATAGATTTGTTGAAATTAGTCAAATATTTGGTGCACCAATATATATTGCAAATCTATTTTATAATCAATCGATAAATTCAGTCTGCTATCCATGAAATATTCGACTCCAAATTGATGCATAACCAAAAACTTCCATCTTTTACGTTGTATAATGTAGTATTTTATCTTTACAATGATTACTCACAAACAGAAAATCTATTGAAATTAAGTATAAATGAGAAACATATAAAAGGTCTCATTTATAAGTAATTAATTTCTGCATTTTTGAATAATATCAATGCCATGACAGAGATATAACAAATTCTAGAATGTGATCTTCATTCTCAAAAGATTCTAGTTATCTCTAAAACAATGCATAACCAAAGCTTTTCATCTTTCGCATAATCTAAATGAAGTATTCCATAATTACAATGGTAACTAATGAATTAGAAGTATAATGAAATGGTGCAATAATGAGTTACATAAAATAAATTTACATATACATTCAATACATAAATGAGATAAAAATAAATAAATAAGTAACCCATTAATTTTTTCCTTTTTTTTTTTGTACAATTTTGATGTCATGATAGCGATATAACCTAAACTCCTGTGTAATCTTCATTCTCACATTAGAAGATTCCAGTAATTTGTAACATAACCGAAGCTACCTATCTTTTGCGTCTAAACTAAATATTTGAATATTATAATGGTTTAGAATAAATTAGAAAGTGACAAAATGATGAAGGGACGAAAAATGAGATACATATCATAAATAATTAATTTTCTTCAATTAATTGTTCCATTTTTGAATAATTTTAATGTTGTAATAGCGGTATAACATATCCTGGAGTTTATACTTCCCTTCTCAGAAGATTCCAATAATATTTAACATTGAAAACAGAGAAGTTTTTCATATTTTGCCACGTCTAAACGAAGAATTTTATCATCACAATGATTACGAAGGAATTGGAAGCCCGTATGAAAGAGTGACATATAAAAGAGATACATGTAATAAATAATTTATTGGCCATTAATTTTTCCATTTTTGACTAATTTCAATGCCATTATTACAGTATCAGACAAATCTAAAGTGATCTGAGACGTATAAGAGAAAAGTGGCGCTGTAAACGGTGCTTTATTGTCCATATAACACATATGGTTAACATAAACCGGAAGTATGATAAAATAGCGTGTAAATAAGATGCATACAATAAATTACTGCCTCCCATTATTTTTTCTATTTTTTGGAATAATTTTAATATTAGGGTCACTACTGTAACAGGCACTCTTGAATGTTTTCTCCTATTTATTAAAGAATGTTGCTGCAAACGATATTCAACAGTGCAATTCACATATGTTTACATGTCAACCGGAAGTGTGATGAAGTGACGTATAATTGATATACATATAACAAATAATACAACGTCTTCCGTCAATTTTTTTCCATTTTTTAAAACTAATTTTATTATCCTGGTCCTGTTATCAGGCATGTTATCTCCAACTTATAACAGAGGAATGATGCTGTAAACGGTGCTTTACTCTGCAGAAATCTTGAACTTCATTGAATAGTGAATGCAGAATAATCGTTTGAATCTTGCCCAGGACTCCACATCATCGGTCTTTGTGGCAGAGGGCGATGCAAAGGGTTTGGGCGATCGTTTTCTTTTCCGGATTCCCATTTCCTCCTCTCCCGAATTTGTTTTCCTTGGGAGAGCAGCAGCTGACAACTTCCATCGATTGTCGCAAGATGGATGGCCGGGTCAGAACCGTCCTTCATCATCTTTCACATCCGCCGCGTGTCGACACTAGGGCGCTCCACTCCTAATGCAATCACGGAAACATTTAAACGACGACCTCCTTCTGTCAGGAATCCATTCCTTTTAAGGAAATTTCAAGGAAATTAAGACTGTAAAACTTTGTTTGGAAAGATTAAGTTATTGAATGACCTCTGGTAGAGACGCGAATGAAGATCTTCTCAGTAGATGAAAGGGGACAAACAGTATCGATGAAGACTGAATGCAATATCTGAAAAAATGAAAGATGAAACTCAAATATGAAGTGCCATTTACGCATAGCCAAAATGTTGTGGTTAGAAATGTTCATATTTTTAATGGTAAATTTTTTCACTGACTTGCTTATTAATGATACACAAAATATTTTCTTTCTAACCTAAAAAATCGCCAGCATCTAAAAATAAATTTTTTAATGTGCAATTCTTTAATTTCCAGGTAATAAGTATATGAGTAGGTACAAAAAATATATGACCTAAACCACGTCTAAGTCAATGGGAAATTGGAAAAAGAAGGGCCACCGCGAGGTAATTGTTTGGCAGGAAAGCACAAGAGAAAATTTTAGATCAACAAAGGGTAAGGTCTAGTAGCTGGCTCATTTATATTTAAATCTTTCAGAATGTCAAAAGATATAATCAAACAGAAAATCTAAAATCAATTTAAAGAATAAACCGAATTAAAAAACAAAGAAAAAAAGGGAAAACATGAAAAGTAAATTTACATCAGTATGGAACTCTAAATGATATTTATAATTATGGATGAATAAACGTTCATTTCTTTAGTCAAAAATTTGTCAACCAGAATGAGTGAAAAAAATGGAGTGCTTAGTTTTTAACTCACTCAACTAAAACTGCGGAAATTGAGGTGTATTTTTTAGGCATAAAACTGATGTAACATGCATTGCTTTTTAATCAAACAATATAGAAAAAAAACACTTAATGTTTGAACCAATAATTTTTTTTGTTAATTGAAATAAATAGTTATAATCTTATTTAGATATGACCACTAATGTCAGTAGGCGAATACAGCTACTAAGGCGTTGCTCGAAAATTGTACATCATTGTATTTAGACGCAAAAGATAAAAATTCGTTAATAAATCAGTGGGAGTGATCTCCCTAAAACATTCTTGCATTCACTCTAATAAATTTGCATTCCAGAGTACCGCTTGCATTGCACTGGTGTAGAATAGTTGCAAAATATTATTTTCTGTTGGGAATTTAGCATGTTTATTGAATATATCGTGCCATTCTTCACGATTTTTGGGGGACTAATTCCACAATCTACAACACCAAAATCCAATTTATGCTTCAGATATGTTTTTCTCAACAGATTGGAGCAAAGATTTGATACAATACTTTATTTTTAGTCACGAAATACCATACCTAATTTGATATATTTGTCCCAATGTTTTTGAATTACTGCGTTTACATGTGTTTGAAAGTATAGACAACAGACAGTCAGCTTATTGCTGGTTTTGCTCACAATTTACTAGATGGCTACTCTACAAATGCTAAATCTGTTCATCGAGTTTTATCTATCTAGCATCGTGTTAACTTTTATTTATAACAGCCTTATCAGCCTCTGTTAAGAGGCTTATATTCTGTCTCTAAACAGATTTTACTCAAAATTTGTCAGAAATTTGAAAATTTGATGTAAAGACCATATAACAAATTTCAACCATCTAGTTGAAAGCCTTTTTGAGTTTACTTTTTCACAGGCAGATAGGCGGACATTTTGAAAATATGTTTTTTAAATTCAGGGAAGTTCAAATTCAGGAAGCAACATGGAGAAAGATTGAGCTCAATTTTTCTGATTATTAATATACTTTCTCTATAACGCATATACGAGATAATAAAAAGGTAAAAAGAATAGGAAAATGTTGTAAAGTTTCTTTATTATCAAAAATGTAATATGTTGGAATACACTTATTTATGAAACCAGTTGTAAGGAAATAATAAATTATAGTCTATTGAAGATAGACAAAAATTATAATGATAGTATTTAATTTTCGCAAAGATTGAACTTGTGGATAGAATTAAATGGCACATTCTGTGCTATCCTTTTCTGAAATAAACATTTTAAATATTACAAAGATTTTAACATAAAATGTAATAAACATTGGATCTACCTTTTTCTTCTGGTGTCTTCAAAAAATATTTCGTTACAAGATGTCTCATCAAAATCTTGGAGATTGTTTTGGAAAATGTGCATAAAATTTATGTCGAATACTTTTTAAGCATTTTCTTTAAGCGTCTATTTCTTTCCGAAATCCTTTTACATTATTATTTTTAAGGGTCATTTACCAAATATTAGGTTAAAAAAATTTTGATACTGCATCATTACACTTGGGGTGTTGATGGCTTGTTTCCTTACTACATTTATTTTAATTTTTAATTATTTATTTTACTTTAAAATGATGATATTAAACAAGAAAAATAGTTTGGTGTTAATTTATATGAGCTCTGGTGGAAGAAATGATCAATGAAAAGTGTAGAAACTGTAATTTTAAAGCATCAAATCTGTAAAAAAATTAAGAGTAACAAATTTCCACTATCTTCATGTTGATTGATCTCTTCTTAAATTTGATACAGATAAACAGCTTTGTTGACAAGGCTGCATACCAAATTTTATTTTTGAACATGGCGCATTTCAAAACTATTATGTTCATACTCACACTGACGGAGAGATAGATCAACTCATATAGTAAACACAATTTTTTAAAGTTTAGAAATATCTAAAACTGGTAGATGTATCAAAATTTTGAGATTATTATTACTTATGAAATTAATTTAATTCTCTTAAATTCTTTAATTTACAAGGGCTATCTACATGGGAAGATAGAATTTTCTCAAATTTATTTTCATGCTCGCACAAGTATAATTTTTTTCCCTAGCATACTATATTAATAACTAATGATAATATGTTTAAATAATAAAATCCCAATTATGATCAGATAACCTAGTTCATAATCCGAAAGAAATCAAAGGTACATTTCATAGCAAAATTCTTATGAAAGAAGAAAATCAATTCCTCCAATTCAGACGAGAGTGAGAGAAAGATTTTAACAAATTTGTTTTTGTGCTCTCAAATGTTATTTTTTTCCAAACATATTACATTAATAACAAGCAATAATGCATCAAGGAAATCCCAATTATTATAAGATAATCATATTATAATAGATCCCAATTATTATAAAATAATGATGTTTTAATCCGAAATATAAAAAGAACCAAAGATAAACGTCATAAAAAAATTATGAAAAAAAAAAAAATTTATTCCTCTCGTTTAGACTAGAAAACACGCTTTCCAATTTTTTTTATACTTAAAATTGTTATTTATTTTCTGAAATACCATTGCAAAAATACATTAAAGAACATTAGATCCCAATTAAAATAAGATAACCCTATCCTTAATTCAAAATATTAAAAAATAATAAAAAAAGATGTACTTTATTGTAAAATTCTTAGAAGCAAGGGAAATCTATTGTTCCCATTCAGATGAGAGGCGAAAAAAGATTTTCCCAATTTATTTTAATGCTTACAAGTATTATTTATTTCCAAACATACTGTATTAATAACTAGCAATAATAAATTAAAAATATTAGATATCAATTATTATTAGATAGCCCTATTATTAATCCAAAATACAAAAGAAATCAAAAATTTATTTCGTAGCAAAATTCTTATGAACGAAGAAAATCTGTTTCTTCCATTCGAACGAGAGAAGGATATGAAAAAAATCCCAAATTTGCTTTTATACTCATAAGTGTTATTTATTTACAAATATGCTAAATTAATAACTTGCGATAATGCATTAAAGAGAATTAGATCCCAATTATTATAAGATAAGTATATTCTTAATCTAAAATATAAAAGAAATAAACGATAAACTTCGTAGTAGAATTCTTATGAAAGAAAAAATCGTTACTTCCTATTCAATAGGAAAGGAAAAAAGTACCACAAATTCGTTTTTGCGAAACACACACAAGTGCTTTTTATTTCCCAAACATTTTCCTCTTTTATCTGCTCTCGGAAACCGTTCCGGGAGAAATTTCTTTTTGTTCATCCACCGAGAGCATGTTCTTCTCAAAATAACACGTTCAAAAATCTTTCCTCTGAGCGAAAGCGGGTTGGGGGGGGGGACTAGCAGCAGTAATTTTTGGGCGGGGGCAGAGAAGAGGAAGAAACGGCAGACGAAAGTTTGGAGAGGGTTCTCCTTGACAAACGATGTTTGGCCATTCCCGGATTCCCGAGGGTTTGGAGGGACCGTGAAATGCATCTCCTGCAACAAGATGATGCATCGCTTATAAAAGATGAGGCCATTACTCAATATTCTTGGGCACAAATCAATTTAAACACTTCCCGTAGAGTGCTATCTTAGCGACGCATTGTAAACAAAGACGGGGGACGTTCGCAAATTTTGCAGCTGAAGGTGAATGATCTGAAAGTTTATTTAACAGTTTCTACGGACAGTTATTTGAAATAGAAAGGCTTCTTACTTCTTTGGCTTAATTATATTCTATTTATTTTTGTAGTATATTTATGATACTACAATTTCAATTTATATTGCTATGTGCTTACAATTGCTTCAATCTACAGTAGGCTTTTTACCTTCATTCTAAAGTCTGCGTAACATTTAATTGCAACAATTTAGAATAATTTACTTAAATATTATAATTCCAATAATTTACTTAATTGTTGCAATTATAAACTACTAATCTATCATTTATTAATTGAACATCAGGGCATTAAAATGCATGTGTTTTTAATATTGCATTAAAAAATGAAAATTTGAAATATTTAATGAAATTGCCTTATGTTTGGTAAACAACCAAGTAAATACACTAAGAAACTGATATTGTTTTGGGATTAGCAGTTTACCATAAAAATGACTTTAAATGGATCTTATATTCCTACCACGTCATCTTATTTTTATGTGAAATATTCATCAGCAAACATTAAATGTTATTAGAAAAAAAAGAGCCCATACAAACTTTTCAGGTATGAAGGTAGAAAAAAGATATTGAACCACGACTAATATTTATTTCTTTTAAACAGCTAGTTGTCTGTCGTATTACATGATTTTTCTATGAAAAATTGACTCTTATCAGAGCTAATTGAAGCAGTTAAGTGAAATAGAAAATTTAATCTACCTCTTTAATCGATATTCAGACGTCAAATCCAAAATCTAATATTGAATTATATAATTAAAATAGATTACATGAGATATCTAAAATCCAATTGCATAAATTTATTTAAAAAAGCAGTAAGAGGTTATCAATGTTAAAGATTATTTTCGGAGACTGATATTTATTTTTGAAATGTTTTAGATTTAATAATTGAAAAAGCAAATTCTGTAGCAATTTCCAGTTCTTCTTGTTTTAGTAGAAGAAGAATCATTCGCGTTATGTTAACTGATGTAATAATTTGGATTAAAAATTTTTAAATTATTATATTTAAACTGACAAACATCTTTAAATTTCGTCAGACTAAACACAAAGGGGATAAATCGTCCAAAACACTCGACTATTGAATCCAAAACAATCAAATTTGAAACCTAGTAGCGTCTTGGTGAATTTTTCAAAATTTGGATTAAAACTGTATCCAAAAATGAATCTATATTTTACTTTTCTTTCTCCGCTGTCTTAAATGTCATATTAATGCATAAAAATTCTTTTTGCATTATTTTGTGATCTAAATATGAGCTCTCCCGTTATATTTATGTTGTTTTCTTACAAATTACACTAATTTTTAAAAAAATTATAAAATATTTAGTTTCCTTTTTTTTCTTTGTTTCAGTTACTAAATTTTCACACACATATAATTCTCTGATTTTAATACTATATTTCCGTTGTTATCCTTATTATATTGCGTCTCTGTCAGTAAAAGAAAATTTTAAAAACGAAACGAAAATAGGCAAATCACATCTAAACATTATCAATCAAAGATATTTCAAACTCTAATCTCCTTTCAATTATATTTTCTTTTGAAAATATTACATTAATACAGTTTTGAAAATTGCATTCGTACAAAAACAAGAACTCTTTTAAATGCCGACAGCTTTGTTCCAAATTTTGATGTGAAAATGATATATTAAATCTTAGTTATGTTCAAAATTTATACTTCAAAATTTTATGAAAAGAAAATTTCAAGAAGTCATTATCTTTGGAGTTAAATAATAAAAAGAATTCTTCATTGAATGTTAGAATCATTTTTTGCATATATCATATAATAATAAATGAAATAATATAGTTTTCAGAATCCTCTTTTTCATGAATACTTTGTGTATGATCTTAATCTTAGTAACACTATGGTAAAATCTTTTTATTGCAGAAAACGATGTCTTCATTCTTTTTAGATGATATTTGACTATAATGACTGGAGCGGAACATATAAATAGCCGTAAAATATGTATGGAGTTGTTTGTAGTTCTTTTACAAAATAATCTGCTCATCTGAATGTAACCAAATCTGGTGTACATATTATTTTGGTCAGGAAGCCTCGTCATAAAGAAAGAAGAAAAGAAAAAGAAGAAGAAAAATCTAACTTTCGTCATCTTGACTGTATATATAAAGTTAAGAAAATAATTTGACTGAAGTAAATAATTATTCAGAAATAATGTGTTTCGAAACAATTAATGAAATTTGCAATTCATTTAAATTACAAATTTAATTAAAGCTGAAATCGTCAGCACATGATATCATTCATTTGGTATGATGTTTAAAGTAATGATTGCAAAGGGACATACAAAGAAATATGAAATTGTTTGAAGCTCTTTTATATAAAAAAATAATAATTAAATACATCTGATTTATTTGTTGTTTTTATCTGATTGTAACCAAATTTGGTGTATTATTTTAATTAAGGATCTTCCTTTCAAAGAAAGGAAAAAAAATCCGATTTCCATCACCAACTACTTTATGTAAATTAGTTAACAAGTTAGCCAAATTACTTACAGAAATAGTAATTAAGTGTAAGGCTTTATGTACGTAATTTGGCTCAGAAATTTGCTGAAATAATTATAGATTTCACAATTCATTTATATTGCAAATATAATTAATATTCCAAAAATTATCACTTAGAAACAAAACCTTTATGCATTTCTATAAATATCTTGCAATCACCAAAAGTTATAACAAGTATAAATCCCTTTTTATCCTTTATTTTTTAAAGATATTTTTCAAATTTTTAGGGGTTAGATATTGAATCAGAGGAGTTAATCCTTATATTTAATAACTTCATATTATTAAGATGATACATAATTTTTAAATTTTCAACACAAAATTTTCAATCTTTGAATTTCGTTTTTTTCCCTACTTTATGTAAATAATGTTATTTTATTTCATAAGCATTATCTTCCATGAGTACTACATGCTTACATATAAAAAAGTTTATGAAGGGACTCATCAGTCATCTTACAATAAGATGGTATTGAATTGTTTATTTCAATTCTTAAAAATCGATACATTTTAAAAGACTAATTCAAAAGATGACATAAACAAATTAGTGGCTTGAAT
This sequence comes from Argiope trifasciata, assembly GCA_026543055.1. Classification (NCBI taxonomy): domain Eukaryota; kingdom Metazoa; phylum Arthropoda; class Arachnida; order Araneae; family Araneidae; genus Argiope; species Argiope trifasciata. The sequence continues at coordinate 1,752,826 of JAPMOQ010055483.1, read as the reverse complement.
CATAAATCAACAGAGGAATAATTAACACCGACAGTGACATTAACAAATTATTTTCTAACTTCTGTACAACTATTAAGTTGTCATCTGTGTCATAAATTTCAACTACAACTCGTGTTCATCCTTTTATCAGTGCACTAAGATGTGCGTTCCACCATTTTGACCAAACGATGAACATAATATAAATAATTTTTCATGTAATGTCATGTCATGCTAATTTTGTTGGAAAGAAAAATAGTCCCCCGTTGTTTATAAGTCTTTATACAGCCTGCGTTTAAACGTCATAGCATTCATCGCACGACATTCCAAGATCTTGATTGTTTTAACAGATTACGTCCTGTGTAATTAATGCTCCGTTATTAACTTTATCTCTCTTATTCAACTTTTACTGAATACGAATTTGGAGAAAAAGAATTCTTAAAGTTTAAAAAGAGCTAGCAGCTGGTAGATTTCTGAATGTGTTTAAATTTCTAAGCATAACTGGATAAAATCCCAAAGATTTTAATTCCATTTTGTTTGGTCAATTCTTGTAAAGCTTCATGTTTAATGCGAATTATATCGGAAGTCATCAATTTAGGTGAAAATTTCACCTTTGAAAATAAATTGTATGCCCTAACTGATATTTTCAGATTTATTTAAAATCAAATAATTTTTCACTCTTACTTTTAAAAGGAATAATATGGCATATGAATCAAAATAGAATCAAACTAGGTTAGGAGGATATAGGATTTTAGTATTAACACGCAAACATTATGAGATATATTTGCAAATTGCATTTCAAACAAATTTAAAAAAAAAAAATTATTAGCTGATTTAATTCTTCTTAATTGACACGAATGTAAAAGCGTAGGTATCGAATATTCTATTTAAATTCTGCATAGAGTATTTTTAATATTGCGAAATCTCAATCCAATTAATAAAAGAGCTATAGAAATATTTTTAAAAAACATATACTTTTACACAATTTTTATTATTAAGACTTCAAAAACCATTTTATGTTAGAAGATAAAACCAATTTTAATGGAGGGTTTTTAAAAATATTTCAACATTATTCTCCTTTGAATCGGAGAATCAATTTGGAATTGGAAAATCGGAATTTTTTCAACCATTATTTTCTCTTTGAAATTATTATAGAAGCAACTTATCAGCATATCAAATTATATAAATTATAAATTATTATTCCAAATTAAGTAGATTTATTCGGAGCAATTATGTATAAGTAAGTTCTCATAATCATAAGGTATCGTCTTTTTATTAGCTTTTTTTAATTGACTTATTTCAAGTTTGCATTGTTAGGTTTTACGTGCGATTTTTTAAATTAATTTATTAGTATTCTATATTTGTATGACTGCTATGTCTAAAGATTTTGTGCTTATGAGTGTTATCGGTTTAATGCAATATTTTAATATTTTCAGAAAATAATTATAAAAAAATTGATGGTAATACTATAAAATTTGAGAATGGCTGATTTAATATTTATTAATTCCTTATGGCATATGCTAAATACTAAGAAGTATAGAATGAATTTTTAAATAAAAAAATATGAGTTAAAATAAAGTCATAAAAATGAGAAGCTCTGAAAGCAATTCGATATGGAAACTAAACCATAATGAATATAATTCGAAAGAAAATCCATAATTATGTTTAAATTATACTTTTATACGAGTTTTTCTACCAGCTCTTCATAATTTGCTTAATTTTGTTGTTCCCATTTATAAGTAAAATTAAATTAAATATTTTTTAATAAATATGAATTTTCGTCAGGAAGTTTATTTTTACTCGGTTATAGTTCCTTATTTTCCCTTGGATGTCTGTGAATCATTTAGATCTTTTAATATTACTGGGAAAATATAATGTAAAAAAAAAGATAAAACAATATTCTTTCTCTACCATTTTGTTCATTTATTTTTGCTAACTCTTATCTGAAACTCTTATCTCTATCTTAACTCTTAACTCTTATCTCTAACTCTTATCTTATCTTGCTAACTCTTATGATGTGAAATTTTAAAACTTAACTGGGGAAGTGCAGTCTACTTGACCACATTTTCCTTACATTCAAATTTTCTAATAAATATATTAGAATGAAAATCGGCCAATATATTCTGCAGATATATTTCTTGATATATAAATAAGTTTTAGAACTTTTTCAACATATTATTGTTGAAAAAAGTAATTGCGTTGGAACATATACTTTCTACTCAAATTGCATGTTACAACAAACAGTATTCTTGAAAAAAAACATATTTTTACTTTTAAATTATATTCATTTTTCCAGTGTACAAGGGTCTATAGAAAACAATAGAATGGAACTTTCAACAAATATATGGAAAAAAATGACAATGGGTGAAATTGACCCTTTTTTTTTATCGATTTGTGTGAATTTCATAGCGTGGTTTTCTAGGCCATTTTAAACATACAAATTAAGACCTATAAATTCCATATATATTTCTCTTGGTGTATTAATATATTTCATTAATTTTCCAGAATACATTATCTCTAGAAAAATTAATTATGCTTGAACGTACATATCTGGATCCGTCTGAATCATATCACAATCAGTTGAATGCGAACTTTCACCGAAAAACTCTTATATACAATTATCCTTATCCCTAAAATCTGTTAATAAATTGCAAAATAATATTCGAAATAACTATTTAAAAATATATATAGGATTTCTTTTTGTGATGGCTTCAGTATTTAATTTTAAGAGCTTTAGATATTCTTTTTTTGTCTTCAAGTTCATTATTATTCAATTACAACCTCAATATTACTTCAATTAACAATTGTCAAATTTTTGTTGTTCGCAACATTTGGAATAATTATAAGACTTTGCTGATTTAGCACTATCAATTGCAATTAGATTCATTTCTAGGGAAATTTTTTCTAATTTTAATATTTTTTTAAAATTTAATATATTTAAATATTTAATAATGTTTTAATTACTATGTCAAAATTAGTTTTTTTTATTTTATTAAACTATGTCACGTTTTTTTGAAAGTGTAAAAATTATAATTTAAACAAATTTCTTTTTTCAGCACAAAATTTGAATTAGGAATAACCTTTTGGCTTTTATTTCATAATATCATTTCATAGTTTTTCAATCTATATGCGTAGTATGTTTTAACAGACTGATCCAATAAATTTCCTATTTTTCAGTCTTATAAAATAACAAGAAATTTTTTATATTCACCTTGTAATTTCGTAAAACACTAACCTGCATTTCATATAAATAGTTTAACAACAATGAATGCCAGTATCAGAATGAACAAAAGGAATTTTTAAAAAAGCAACTAAATTATAGATTATAAATTCTCCAAAAAAAACTTTAAAAATTTAGAAATTCTAAATTGAAAATTGAAATTAGAAGATAAAAACTAGAAATAGAAATTATGAATAAAACTGCTAGCTTGGAAACTAAAAATTGAAATTCGAAAATAAAACTTCGGCCAAACTGGCATTTTGAGAAATTAAAAATTGAAAAGTAGAATTAAAAAAATAAAAATTAGAATTGGAAATTATTAACGAAAATCCCGAATGAGAAATTTAAAATTGAAAAGGGAGAACAGAAATATAAACTAGAAACGAAACTGATAAAGGATAAATTCATAACTTGAAATTGAAATTAGAAAACAGAAAAAAAAATTAGACACGAAAGTGGCAAATGAAAAATTGAAAATTGAAATTAAAAAATAAAAGATTATAAACAGAAATCAGAAGTGAAATTAGAAAAATTAGAAATTGGAAGATGAGATTAAAAATAAAAATTTAGAAATAGAAAACAGAAACGATATTGGCAAATTAGAAAATAAAAATTTAAAACTGAAATTAGAAAATATAAATTAGAAATAAAAATAAAAAACGAAAGTGGCAAGTTAGAAACTGAAAATTGAAATTGGAAGGGAAAAAAAAGGAAAGAAAGATATCTCAAGATGCAATTTTGCAAAAGCATTCTTCACAATATATTCATTGATGATGAAGGAAAACTAAATAAAAGTTTATATACTATCAGCTTATGTAATGGAATATTAATTGTTGCAAATAAAGAGTACTTCAAGAGAAATCAAATGAAGAGGAAGAACTAAGAAAAAGGATCCAATCGATACTTGCTCCGAATGAGTTGTAAAGGAGGACAGCCAATAAAATATTAAACTCCCACACCCTGCTTCACTCTCGGAAGAGTAATTTCTTCGTTGTCATGTTCAGAACTGCAAAGAAATTATCAAATTACAGCCGAATCCATCTTTTGGCCGCGACGTCTTTGCAGTAGCAGGAGTGAAAGGTGCAGCTCTCACCACAGTAACCAGCACCTACTTGATTAAGATGAATAATACCGAGTAATTGCTATTCTCTGCGGGGTGTCTACAGTTTAATATTCCGTACTCGTGCTCGCAGTTCTGAAGAAGGCACATGAGCCGAAACTTAACGGATCTGTCTTGATTTGCATTGCATTGTAGGAGAGAGATTGCACTTTCGATAGACTGATGAATAATTATGAACGTTTGGTTGACAGAGCATATTCGGAGTTATAATTGAATCAGTTTGCTGTACCATGTTTATTATTTGTTTATTATTCACGCATGGCTGATGTTGGCAATGAAGTAAAGTAAATTTGCACATTTTGGAGAGGCATTCTAAATTTTGTAATGATATCATCGGGAATATAATGGATTAACGGAATTTATATTAATTGAGGTATGGGATGGAAGTAATTTGTCAATAAAAAGGAATAATTAAAAAGTAATGAAATCGTCGATTTTGTGTGGTAAAATCTAGAGAATCGTCTCACTGGTAATCTTTACAGAAAGAGTTTTTTAATAACTATATTGGGATTTTCGAAATGGCTACATCGTGCTGAAAAAACAATTTTAAGGACATTCGAAACCCTATTCAGAATAACAGTATTCTACGATTGATTCATCTATTTTAACCCTTGGCGGATATATGTCTCCTCTTAGGCATCAGTTTCATGTTTTTTCTTTTAAAATTTTGTTATTAAAAATACCTAACGAGTGGTAAGAAAATGCAAGTTAATTTTCCAGGAACATTAAACTTAAATCAATTCTATTTTTTTTTTCTTAAAATAAAATAGTGCTATTGCTTCAAAAAATGACTTGTATTAGGGGAATAATTGTTCATAGACTTATTTTTATGTGTACAAAGGGTTAATGTTATTTTTAAAATTTGATCTTAATAATACAGCAGTGTAATTATTCATGAAAACATATATATTTTTAATAATGATACAGCGTATAAATACAATATTTGAAACAAAAAGTATTTCAAAATATACGTAAACATAATTTCAACATTTATTGAGATTAGAGTTTAGTTTATTTATATTAACGTCCCATTGCAAAGAAATACCATTGCTGTTTTTGGATGGTCCTAGTGATTTTGAATCGTGATCAGATAACGAGGACGACGCTTGATCGACATTAGAGGAAATTATATTGAATAAAATAAATAAAACTAATATCACAAAAAAAGTCTTGATTTTTAAAAATGATTTCTGTGCAGTAACTTACTCTGAAGTTGTTAAGAAAAAATGCAAACATTTAGATTGTTTTAAACAAAATTATGATTAAAAATTTGAAAAAGGTCTCCTCTTAATGAGCATTTAATATCCAAGAAGTAACTATGTACCATCTTGAGTAGTTCTAATGATAGATACTGCCGTATAAATAATACTGAACTACTTTTATCTTATTCGCGTCGTACTTAATCTTCATGCGCGCTATTATTAATGGACAGTATGTGGGGATATAAACACCACCCTGTTAAACAAATATTTTTACACTTTAAACCTTCGATTATTATTATATTTATCAACAGTATACTATTAAAAAAATCTATGTCCCATAAGTCTAGCTACGGTTATTTTCATATTTATAAACATTAATCTGTTAAAAAAAATCTATATTTCTTAACCCATCTATGTTTCTTTCTCTGCCTTTCCATTTTTGGAACACCCTTCACATAAAAGTTATTTTTATTATATTTTTTTACCTAACATATAGAAATTTCATGCAAAAATTCTATTTTTTTAGCCTTAGGCATAAATGGGTTAAAGTCTCGATTATAAGTACGTTTATAATCATATCTTGTTGAAAAATATCTATGCAATTAAAGATTATATTTTGCTATATTTATAAGCATCATTTTGTTGAAAAAAAATCGATACCTCCTTCTATAAGTTTCAGTTATATTTATTTTTGTGTTCGATGATACTTTTTATTTCTCATTCAGTAATCATGACAATGTAATCAGATTATTATATCAAATTCATTATTCATATTCAATGATTTCTAACAATCCGAACTCTATTATTAGGGGGAAAAATTCCTGTTTATGGAATTTGATGGGAAAATAAACTAATACAAAAACAAACTAAATAGCTATAGATCCCATATGTAATTCAGAATTTTTGAAAATAGTACAAATCCCAAATTCTAACTTTAAACTCCCTCGCACACACACACACACACACACGAAACTCTCATTTTCTCAAAAGGAAGTCTCAAATACATTTATGCTTTACCAATTTCTTGCAAAAAGAGATTTCAATGTTGTAGTATAACATCGAAATCTCTCTTTGAAGGATTTTTTTTTTCTTTGCAGCAAGATATTTCTATTTAAATTTGTTCTAAAGCTATCTGCGTTGTAAAATTGAACAGATGCGAATGGTGAATCATCAAGTGTGTTATTCTATGAAGATGTTCTATGAAGTGTGTCATTAAAACTCCAAGTCAAGGTCTACAGTAAAAATTATGAAAATTATATTTGTATTTTTCATTTTTTTTCTTTGAACTTTTCCGGTTTAGATGATGAAGTGAAAATGACTTTGAAGCAAACAAGAATACAAGCGAATTCTACAATTACAGGATTCAAAAAGTTTTTATTGCATCAGTAGAACGAAACTAACCTAAGGATACGGTAAGACGAAAGCTATGAAAACTACATCATAGCTAAATGACGTCATAGATATGTTTAGTATACATTGCATTGGAAAGAACAGCAGGAATTTAAAAAAAAATTCGTTTTAGATGCAAAAATTTTCTATGCAAATTATCTATGAAATTTAAAAATGTAGAAAATTGTAGTAATTCAATTCAATAAAATTCATGTTTTGCAATCCTATAAAATAAAAGGGTGAAATTAAAAAATTTCTCTTCATTTTAGATTAAGGACCTAAAAAGTCAATAATCTGGAATAACAAGTTAATAATTCTTTATTTTGTACTTCTCTTATTTTTAATAGTTTCTTACAGAAATATATGTTTTATAAATTTATTTAATTCATTATAAATTACTACAAATTATATCATGATACTCTACAGTCAATGATGCTCACTATCAATCAGTGATGTTCTACGTTTTTGCAGACGACATTACGTTAATGCAGACGACATTTTGACATTTATCTTAAATTCCAAGATTTTATTTTCCTTCTGCCAGTTTTTACATCACCGTGTTCTACGATCAATGGTTCTCTACGTTTTTGCAGAGGACATTTTGTTCATCTGTCATAGTTTTGAGACTCTAGTTTGCATGATTTTCCAACCGCCTGCTTTTATATCATGGTACTTTGCTGTCAGTTATGCTTACTATCAATCAATGATGCTTTATCTGTCATAGATTTTGGAAGTAACTTCCATGATTTTGCAACTGCAGAGCAGTGACCAATCTTAAATGAGCACGCAATTACTTCATGGAAGATATAAATTTCTTCCAGAAATCTAACTTTGTTCTTTCCAGTATAATTTTGCTACTGTACACACTGCGTTTTATATTATTGATAACATTGAATAATTTGGTTATCTATATTAACTATATAGTTCAAAGATATTGAATTTTTCTTTAAATAAAAAAAAAGTATTTAAGCAATGTTCTTATCTTACAAGATATAGTTCCGTTGAAAAAATCTGATTTAGGATTCCTTTTCACAATCAATGTGATTTTTAATGGATGAAAAAATAAATTTTGAAACAGGAAAGAAGCAATTTTTAAAACTTTTATGTACCATGGGAGGATTCATCTCCATGAAAAATTTAAATTCAATTTTTCAAAATTCTTTTCAGTTATTTCAAAATTGAATCCACCATTGAGTGCAATCAAATAACTTTTTTTTTCTATGTTTATAATTGTGGCGCACTTATATAGTTGATACAAATTACTTCAATGAATCCCTTCCTATAATTCTGTATTTTAAAAACTCCTTTCCCAGTTTTTTTAGCAGAAAATTTTCTGAAGTTGTTAATTTACAGACTTGCATGAATTGGAATAAAAACCAAATATTTCATATATATATATATTCCCATCCATGTCTGAGGTAGGCACCAAAATTAATTCGAAGAAATGCTAGATTTATTTCTACATATTTTTAGGCCTGACAAGACAATAAACTAATTAATAAATATCAAATTATTAATGGCATGGGAGAAAAATAATGATATTCAACTTTTTCAATTTTCTGTGGGCAAGGCAGGTTACCGGAACCCGAAGCCGAAAATCAGTTTCTCACGCTTTCCGCTGCAGCACCACGATAAGACAAAATCCAATTAATCTTCAACTTGTTGCACAACGCACCAACCCATCAATAAACAAAAACAATTCATAACTCTCCTTGCATTGATCGTTAACACCACACAACTCGTCCGTCGAGTTTCCGATAACTGATTGGAGCCCAATTTCAGCGGGTGGCCTCAATTAAGAAAAGTGCTGATTAGTTCTTGCTGTCTTTGGAGAGAAAGTTTGGCGTCTTTTGGCGGGAGCTGGGAACTTCCCTTAATCCTTTTGTGGGGAAGGTGAGCTTTGATAAATGAACTGGAAAAGCTGTCGCCGGCCGAAAATCCCTCCTCTCGGCTCTTTCATATTCAAATGAAGCACTATTCCTCATGATTCTTTCTGCTATGAACAGTTTTCGAAGAGAGCTTTGAAGGCCTGATATGACGTACGAGATACGATTTGTGATATAGTACTGCAATTAACGTATCTGCTTGTTTTCAATATCTTCAAACTTTTTGGTTGTCCTGTAAGCTATAAAAATTGTTATTTACAACTGAGTTTGTTCTAAACTGTTTTCCTGAGCAGAACTTTCAAAAAACATACTTTCCTGCAAAACAAGACTATCATAATTAAAGTACAATTGTTCATCTCAATAATTAGTTAATGGGAGTAGTCTCCCTAAACTTTCCCGCCTACATTCAAATTATGATCCTGCCTTCCTCCCACCGTATAAAGTTGAGAATCTTGTGTAAGACCGCTAATGTTTTGCATAGCATTAGCAAGCAATAGTTAGAAAATATAGATATTTGGCAAGAATGTAACGCTTATCTTGTATCTATAGTGCAAATATGCTTTTTAAACACTTTTTTTTTTGCCATCGAATGAAACCAAAATTTGAAGCCGAAGTAACATATCGAATTTTATCCGTTTATGTATTTAAAAATGAACAAAAGTACAGACAAACCGATGGTAAACTGCTTGATACATTTATTTCAAAATGGGGCATTTCATATATTTAACTTTCATTTCTCATTATTTATTGGTAATACATTAACCCCATTTTATCGATAGAGCACTTTTTATTTTGTAGTTATAAAATCACTTGTAAACAAGCAACTAGATAGACAGTTTTTCTTTTAATGCATTTAGCTCAAAATTCGATCAACACCTATAAATTTGTTCGTCAGTTCATGTACCAAATCTCATTCTTCTAGCTCAAAGCTTTTTTCATTATAGTTTTCATATACAGGCATAAAATTTAAAAATATGTTTTTTCGAGATCAGAGAAGTCTACAATAAGGAGATTCTGGGAAATTTCGAATTTGAATTTTTTGAAGATTTCAATAATTGCTCTCTACTTCGTATACGGGATAGAAAAAATTATTGGAGAAATCCTAGCGCTGTTTCATACAAAAGGTCATTGTTTAAACTATAAGGAAAATATAAATACTATTGGTATAAAAATATTTCTAATATTTCTAACATAAACACTTGAAAATTCAAAAGTAGAGAGGAAATCCTTTCTGCTATAGATAGTGCCATTTTCAGAATAGCTTAGAACCTATTGGCTATAGTTTTCAAAGAAAGTTATGGCGTAAAAAAGCAAAGTTTTAAAACTTCTCTATGAATTACTGAGAAAATGCAAAAATTTAATTGAACTTAAAAAATAAAATGCACCAATTTAAAATTTCCTTTTTCACTGAAATGGACACTAAATTTTTATTCATTACACAAAATGCATCTTTATTTAGTGTTTATATATACTGAGCTGCTCAAACTCAGACTATAATGCCACTTTTGCAATACTAACATAAATGTATACATAAGATTTCAGACAGTGTCCACAGAGGTCATTGTTTAAACTATAAGGAAAATATAAATACTATTGGTATAAAAATATTTCTAATCGATTGTATAGCATAATATTCAGAAATAAACTTAATTGCAGCTCTAACGCATACATTTAAGACTTCAAAAAGAATTTTGGGGTTGATGCAGCACTTTTATAAGGAAAAAAAGTTGAAATAAAAGTGCTTCTGATATTACGATGTTGCTTCCTTTGTATTCAAGAAAATTATTACAGGAAAATTAAGTATTATATAGCACTTTATGATTATAGACGTATAGTTAATTCATCGCTTTAACCCTTTATTTACCATATTTTTTCTCCATCAATTTTTCAAATTTATTTTTGTATCATTAATCAAGTTTTAGCACAAAATAAACCTAGGAAAAATAAAAAGATTTTTAATTAATTAAAATAATTTGACTAATTAAATTAATTATAACAGATTTTCAATGTTATCTTTGTTTGATATTTACTGTTTTCTATTGCAATTACGTTCTTCCTCCTCTGTAAAATATTGGTAGAAGAAATAGTTATATTGCAAATATTTCAGCCTGATTAAAACGGTACTTTAACCACTTATCTGTTTTGCCCGAGTGCCATACGTGCATCGATTTATCAAATTTTTATAGTTGCAAGCAAAAAATAAACCATTCACAATGATTATAATTCAATATTAAAATTACTTCAAATGCATAGATAAGTCAAGTAATAGATTTCCATTTTGATCAACATAAGAAAACATTCCCAAAATAGAAGGTACCATCTCATTAGATAGTAAAGAAAATAAAACAGTTAAGTGGTTAAAGTACAGTCAATAAATAAAGGCTTAAACATTTTTTTAAAATGCAGTTTAAATTTTTTTTAAGTAGGCTTGGGAGCAATTTACACAATCATAACTTTTTAACTTTACTCTTGCTTATCACAGTTTTAATGAGAACTTTTGTTACATGTGCTCAATTTATTCACATCTCTTCATGACAGTCATTTGAATAAAGATTTTTACGTATAAAACGCTGGACATTCTTATCTTATTCGGCATTAGTGTTGAAACTTCTATAATTGTTGATGGAACAGTTATGAACCTCTATAATTGTTTCATCAGCAATAATGGAATTTCTTCATTATTTTCTAATGACAAAGAAATTGATTCCATTTTTTTTCTACGTTGATTTCTTTAGAACTTTTCATGCTACTTTCAAACAGGTGACGGTATTTCAAGTAAAAATGCTTGCATTTTTTTTAAATTTTTTTTTGTATATAAAATATTGTAATTGGCAAAAAAAAATCAAGATTGTTTGTTTTTAACAAATTTCCATATTTTAGACCTCCTTGAGACCCAAAAAAAAAAAATCCATCTTCAAAATTATTTAGGCCTATTTGTTGATGAAAAGAAATTGAATTAAAATTCAATATGTGATTTTAATATCAAATTTGCAGATTTTTATCGAGCTTCAAACAAAATCAAAGTGCCTGGAATTCCAAAAAAAGTGAGCATGATAACTTTAAAACATCAACAAACAACTTTAACTAGCAAGATTGATTAAATTTGGTATATTTATAATTACTACATACTTCGTATCTAAACTGTAGATTCATATTACATTTCCACCGAATTTAGTAGCGATTAACTGTTCGTCAATCTGTACTTTAAAATCTACGCAAACGCGGCAATTAAAAAAAAACAACTTCTTAGGGAAATTAAATTTAATATCCAGTTCTAGTACTTAAAGTGTAAATTCTTATCAAATTTTGCATAAACTACTCAAAAACTTACTCGTCTATCAGTCGGTACTATCACAAGCATGTGAATGCAATAGCTCTATTTAAATAAATGATTTTTTGTATGTGATCTTATTATTAAAGCTGTATTCTGAGTCAGTTTTTTTTTCAGTCAGTTAAAAAAAAAAAAAGACATCTAAATTCCACCGAATTCAGTGTTTTTCTCTTAGTGTGCAAAAAAACTCAAAATGTACATTTATGGGATTCCGAGATAAAAAGCAAAACACTTGTGGAGTTCATGACTTTGCCCAATATTAACAAATTTAGGTGGAGGAAAGATATTTTTAATTGAAGAATGGGGGAGGATTTAAGGCGGATTAATCTTAGTGTTTTCGTTATTTTCCTCATGGGTTCCCTGAGAATAATTTTAAAAGGAGATTCACTTTATATAGAACAATAAATTCGGTTCGAAAGTTTGATGTGAAAAGAAGTGCATAAACAGATGCTTGATGAATGTCTTGTGGATTGTAGGCTTGCTGTAGTGTTCTTTTAAACGCTGAGGAGGAGTTGATTTTCCAGAATTGTTTGCTGTTGCTCTTCTTAATCACAAATTGTTTCTGGTGTCAGATATATGCGTTTATAAAAATAATAGGAATTTTAAAAAACAGAATTCCTATTGCCTTAAAATCTTGAATAACAGTTTCCATTGTGGCATTTCTTTCTTACACTGAATAACCATTATAACCAGAAAAGAATGATTTTCAATCTCTTTATAAAAGTATATTTATTACAAGTATTCAAATTTTATCCAGTGCCTGTATGAAGTTTAACGAATGAAGAGGCAGACATACTAAAGAAACTGAAATTTAGTGTTTTCAATCATGCAGTAGTATCGATGATGTCAATACTACTTACATTGGATAGTAAGAATTACAGAATCCTTATTTCTAGATTTTGTAAAGTAAATTTATACATTTGGTAAGAAGATCTGGGTCTGAAAGAATGACATTATGAAATACTTTTAGAAGTTTCTTCAATCATCAGTTAATTTTTCGCAATTTTCCTAGAAAATACGATCACTTTTGGTGCAAAGTTAGCAGAAGTTGACAAGCAGACCAAGAAGGTATTCTAATATCATCTAAACACACACGTGGGCAATATTGAGATGAACGTAACTTTCGAAAATTGTGGCTTCCGTCTTCGGAAGAAAAAATAATTATTATGATAAGTCTGTATCTCCACCTCAAAATAGATTTTATTACTTGTACACTATTAATTATATTAAAAGTACAGATGTATGATTATTCATTCAATGAACCTGGAGAAAGCAAAAAGCTCCTTGGAAAAAAAATACTGATTCACCTGATTTCTACAGACAATTACTAAACGGATAAGCCTGGTAACTTCGATACTTGTTACTGGGGGCTCATTTTAATTAAGAAGGAACTATGTTATTTGAATTGTAAACGTTCACTAAAAAAGGATTTTAAATAAAAATTAATCTCATTCTTAACTCTCAATAATTTATAATTGCATTATTACACAAAAATCATTTTTATATCATAATAAAAAAATTTAATATGCTTTTAATTAATATATATAGTTAGTTTTTTAGTTTTGTAATTGCATCTTTTATAGGCGATTACATAAATTGCATTTTTTTTGCGCACTTTATAGTTTTTATCCAATACAAACAATGCAAAAATGAAATAAAAGATTGATCAAGACTAAAATATTGTAAAGCTATGTGATGTTTCGTACTAGTAAAGCATATCGTTATGTTTCATTTTTTATTTTGGCTCGACGAAGAGTTAAAGTAATTCAATTTAGTGTAAGTGTTCGGACATAAATGGCGTTATACATTTTGAAAATAATCTCTTCATAGCATAAGTGAAAGAGAAGTTATATAAATAAGCATCGTATTCTCTGGACAAACCTTCAAGGAAAAAAAGAAAAACGTAAAACAGAATTGAAATGATTCCATAAAAGCAATTCATTTTTCATATACATAAATTTTTAGTTTTTTTTCTTTTAAAATTTAGTTTATTTTCTTAGTTAATTCTCTTTATACATAAATTTTTAGTTTATTTATTTAAAGTGGTTTTCTTAGCAGATCAATATTTTCTGTATGCTTTCTATTGTATCGAATGAAAAGGAGAGTATACATCCGTCTTCTTTTTGTTCATTACATTTCAAAGCAGCTTCAATAACATTTAACCCTTTTTTAATATTGTTAACTAAACTTTGTGTTTTGAAAATTGATCCCCATTATTTCTTACAAATCTTATTATTCTTTCGTTTTTCATTTCACCAAGTTCATAAATATTCATCTCTTGCATCAAACTTGGCTTCTGAGTAATTAGTCTGCTGGATATGGTGGCAGTCATACTAAAAATTTAATATATTTTTGCACTTAGAAATATTAAAACAATATTCTTATGAAAACTGTTAAACACACTTTTCTGAATAATATTTAATGAAAGAGCTACAATGTTTAATGCTCTAGTTCATAATAAATTAATATACATGAAAATCCGTGTGGGTTTTTAATCAAAAATAGAGTGAAAAGCCCCAAAGTTTAAGCACCCTTTATGTGATATTTTCATCTGTAGAAACATTCAGTTTACCGATGGAGAATTAAATTTTATGTATTAATTATGACTTTATGTATTAATTATGTTAAAAAAAATACAGGAATTGCAGAGTATATTCTTAAAAAGTTTCTTTACCGTAGTAAGTTGAAGAGAATTACTCATCTTGAATCTAGTGTTTACTATTTCCTATATGGCATTATATAGATCTGTTTTATTCAGTGAGATTTTCTTTTTGTTTAATTATTACAAATTATTTTAAATCACACTATAAATCTCGTAAATCAACAGATAAATTTTTTCAATCTAACTTTTGTAAGGTATTCTAGTTCCAAAAGAAATATCTGTAAGGTTTCAATTTTATTCTCGTTAGAAATGAAAAATAATTGTTATCGAATATGTGGTTTGTGATGATGCACTGGCAAGAAAATGTATAGAAGAAAAAGCCAAATCAATGGTAAAGAATAATTCCTTTTGCTTTAAAATTATTAGAATTTTAAATTTATAGTAGTCTAGATAATTTATCGCTAATCTTTGATTCTGAAGTTTAATGGATTTAAAATCCTTAAACACATAAGATACGATAAGATAATTTAAAGCAATAAAAGAAAAAAGGTTCCAGATAAAAAATAAAGAAAAAAAAAATCAATGCTTCTAAGAAATTTAAATTTGTTTCTGAATTGTGATATATTAGCTGGTTAGGTTTTCTGAGTGGCGAAATCAACTGACGACAAAATTTACAAAATTGGTCTTGCTGCTGAATTTGTGAAGATGTTTTATTATTTTCCATTATCTCCAGAAAATGGAAGTAGAGAGGGATGTGGCAGATGATCCATAATGATACATTAAAGGTCTTGAGCTTATATATGAAATAAAAATTGTCAAAATTAGTATATTAGATATTTTATTCAGCAGTTGTGACTGCCAAATCCTAATAATTTATTTACTTGCAAGAATTGTATAGCTCAGAAAGGCTTTTGAAAATTTCTCTCCGAAATTAGTGGTCGTTGAGAGAATAACAATTGGTTTCCAGTGAAACTCATATGACTTTCGTCACCTCATTGGTGTCATTAATTTTATTTGAAATAAAAGTTAGTAAAATTGGTGTAGTGATGGCGACTAAAAGAGTTTTTTTTTAAAGTTTATGAATTATTTTAAAATATAGATGATAATATAAACATAGACATCATTTATGTTCTCATCAAAAATTCTTTTCTTTGAGCATTAACTCCTGAATAAGATCTTCATTTCAGTTTTTATTTAAATGCACATATTCATTCATACACAGTTTATTCACACCTTAAAATACTTTTTTTAAATTTGTACGTGTACAGATTTACAGATGAATAATTTCTTTCATTTCCTATTTTTTCGGTCTTCTAAAAATGATAATTTAAGCGATTTCGTTTTAAAATTATATTTAAAAGAAACTAAAATAGTCAAGATTCTGAGGAATCCCGCTAATCTCAAAAAGTGTTTGACATGTTATTTTCTCAAAAATATGACCTCAATTTGAGTTTGGATTTTCTTATATATTTATTATCCCTCACTTCTTTCGGCGCCAAATAATTCTTCATATATTACGAGTTAGTTTCTTTTTAAAAAATATCCAATAAAAATGAAGAAGGAAATATTAAAAAATGGAAACGTGTCATACACTCTTTATTTGAATATAATTTTGTAAGGCCCCGCAAAAAAAGTAACTGCAATATCAAGAGAAATCTAATAATTTTTTCCAGATTTCCCTTCTTTTATGTAAAAGGGACTTTTTATGATTTTTTTCCCTCGAGTTTAAATTCAGCTCTGATAATTAATCTCCATTGCTCGAAAGTATTAGCAGACAGTTTTGACTAGCATGATGCAGATAACACGTCCAACCAAAGTTTCCCAAGTTTCATGATTAATTATTTCTGACAAGGGACCGCATATACAAGAAAAGCTCACTTTTTTTCTACTGTTTCGATTAAAATTATGTGTTTCTATCGATTGCAAAAGTAGAGCGAACAATCGAATAATAAAAGAAGACCTAAAACTAAGCCATGTTCCTACGTTAAAATATATAATAATTTATAGCACCCAAAAAAAATGAAATTTGTATCTTTTGTGTTAGTAAACCATCAAAATTTTACTTACTTATTTAGTTATTAAAATAATGGAAAGTTTGAATAAAAAATTCAATGCTTAAAAATTGGTAACTCTGAAAAGTTTACTTCCCAAATGTTGAAGTAGTGTTAAAGTTATAAAAACACATTCTTAGAAAGCATTTGCTGCTCGGGAAATCACATTGAATTTAAAGTCAAGGTATACTAAATAAAAAGGAAGCCCTTCAACATTTTCTTAAAAAATGCATCCTGCAGGTCATGAAAAGTTCATAATCTTGACAGAAAATTAAATTATATTAAGCAATTTTTCTTACTATATTAAGCTTATCTCTTTATTTTCTCGGATTCGAAGTACTGTATAAAAAGAAAATGGTAAAAGGGTGCAATCAATAAAAAATTCGGCTTTGAATATTTAATAAATCTTCACTTCTCTGAATGTGAAAGACACATTTTTTTACTCTATCTACGAGCACAATAACTCAAAAAAGCTCTGAATTAGACGTGAAAATTGATATGTAATCTTTGATTAAATATCGCACACTAAATTTTTAGATTCCACGAGAATTTCCTCAAAATTCAAAGAAAATCAGTCTGGCTGTATATGTACCGGTAAACACTTTCATTACGAAGCCAAAAGAATAAAATTTGCTATAAAAACTTTACATTTAAAAAGGAAATCTATATCAAATCTTTCTGCATTTTTGCATATTTGTGAATGGAATAATTCTAAAATATCATGCCTTAGATAAATAAAATTAAGCGTTTAAATCGTAGATTTTTATCAAATTTTACACTAAATCTTTCAAACGGTTGATCTTCAACCATCTACATTCTCTTACATATAATGATAAAAAAGGGAATCTACTACCTCAAATTTCCAGTTATCATGTGAGAACATAATTAATTTTAAGTCATTGTTTGTCTTAATTAATTTAAATCACATAATTTTTTTTAACTTTAATTTTCCATTTCTCTAGCTGGCAAACAAATTTTTGATGCTTGACCGATTTTTCAATGGGGGGAAAAAAACTATCGACGCCTGCCTAACCTGATAATCTCGTGCTTGTTTAAAACCGGTTTAACAGGTTAATGACTTAAATTAATTATGACAGTTCGTAAGAATTGAAAGAGTGTGTAATTTGGGAATCAAGTTGTAAATTTAGATGGCGATATATTGTCAAATGTGAAAACCTTCTGCATTATTATATAACTTTACTTTAATTAGTTGAAATTATTCCTTTATCGATTAAGGTTGTTGGTTCCAAAACCAACAAGGATTTTATCCAACAAAGTAAACCAAATAAGTATTTTAACTTGTTTGGTTTATTTTTTTTTTAAATTGCTCGAGTTAGGCAATAACATTGTGATTTCCAAGAGAAAAGTTACAACAGCAGACGATAGATAATTCAAAAGCTATGTAGTGACAGCAAACTCCAAAATAAAACTACATTAGCAGACGATAGATATTTCAAAAGCTATACTGTAAAAGCCAATTTAAAAATTAAAAAAAAAAGATAAATCGCTAATTTATTGCTTACACATTTTGAGGCTTGAACAATTTGTTGCCTTCACATTTTGAAACCCTAAAAACCTCAAGAGAAAACAAGATCATGTTCTCACATGATAAAAATTAAATGGCTTAGAGAAAACAAATTTGGTTTATTATTTTTTACTATTATTGTAATTGCAGTCGAATTGTAGTTTCATCTTTTCAAGGAAAAAAAAATTATATTCAGAAGGAAACATTTGTTTTTTGTTTATTTTTCCCTATATTACGAATTCAAAAATGCTCATGTTCCAACTAATGTATTTATCACATTCCGGACAATGCCCTAGGACTAATATGTTTTAGTGGAACTATCATCCTTTTATAAGGGAATATGAACGAAAACTTCGGCAAGGTTATTTTCAGAGGCTTATTATTAATATCATATAACTTAATATAATTGCAAGAAAATGTATCGTTGGGTTAACGATTCAAATGAACCAATCAATCTTTATAGTTATAATATGGTAGGATATAAATTCAAGCTTAAAAAGCGGTGGCTAGCAAATTGGGAAAAAAAAACCAGAGTTGCAAATAGCATTTACTTTTAGAATTTCTATATTTTATACAAACCTGCAGTTATTGTCTTACGATAAAATATGGCATGCATGTTCATCGAAGAAAGAAGAGAGTAAATCATCTACTTTTCAAATACAGAAGTTAATCAAAATGTGTTTATCAAAATTTAAACCTTTTTTTATTTTTCAATTATTTTTTTCCTCATTTTTTAATATAAAACCATTATTATCCGAATATTAAAATATAATAAACATTATTTTTAGACAAAAAATTATTGAAATGACATTAATATTATCAAAAAGTAATTTTTTGAATCTAATGTTAATACAAATATTTTAAAACTTACCCTCTATTCCAAAAATATTGATAAAATTATAAAAAATACAATTCATGGTGGAAATAAAAATACCATGAAATGTTTTCATATGTTAATAACTGTAAACAATGAATGAAACATAAGATGCATTTAATTTATTTGGAAAAAAATTGCTGAATCTATTAAGAAAAAAAGAAAACAGGGTGTCTCATGATTATAAATAATTTTATACACAATTTGTAAAAAAAAATCCATCATTATGATGAAATTCAAATTAATTTCATTGTTCTATCAAACATTTCAATTCCGTGCTATTGCCAATTTTAGTATACTTTAAAAATTGCTTCCAATACATAGTAAATCCGAAACAAGGTTTTTTCTTTTGAATCTATTTCACAATATATATTTTTTGTTTACTAAGGCATTTATAATTTATAATGATCTGATTCTAACAATTTTATATTTTTTAAAAATTTATGAAATATTAATAAGAAATTACAAATAAGTGCATTTTTTATTAATAGTTGGCCAGAAAGACTAACACATCATCTGTGTGCGAGATCAGCGCCAAATTCGGCTAATATGGAAGTTTTAAAATATATATATAATAAAGAATTATAAGTATATAGCTATGTTTTCTCAGAAAAATCAAATACCATTTAAATTTCAATTTATTTTGAAAACTACTACTTATTAGCAAGAAGAATCTTTTGAATAATAGTATACAAAAAATTATTTTTTAAGAATTTTTATTAAATTTTTATTATAAATTTGAATTTATTATTATTTATCTGTTTCTGGTTGTTTTTTGCTTTAATTTCAGGGCAACTGTAATGAAGTATCCCTTTTTAAAGAAGGAAAGCTTTAAAAAATTAGATTAATTCTTTTAATCTAATTTTTAGGGGGGGGGGGGTATTTTATTTCTCCGTGCATAAAGGAATTCGCAAAAAATAATAATTTGCTTTAGCGTGAAGCATTGAATAATATGGATACTCTCATTAAGAGATGCAGCAACGGATAAGATGATACAAATGATAAGCAGAATCCATTATAAAAATATATTCCTCAGTATCTGGATACTAAAGATATAATAAATAACACACATGCAGAAATCCCATATTAACACATTTTTTTGTGTGTGGCATATGGTACTAATTTAATAAATTTAATTCTAGGATTGGGAGTGAAAAGGCCCTGCCCAGATTACTCTTTCACAGAAAAAAAAAGGCCAGCGGGGGCGGGCCTTAATCAGCATATAGGCCCAAAATCAGAATCGCGCCGATCCCTCAGTACGGCAGATGTTTGTCATGTGAACCTTCGGATTAACATATGTCACACGCGCTTCAGCCAATCACGGGGGGTGGGGTAGAAGCCCCCTCAGGGTTCATTCTGTTAATCACGGTTGGGATTACGTAAGTCGACTTTGTGATATGATCCAGAGAGACAGCTGTCAACTTGGCGAAGGAAGGGAGTGTTATAGGATAAAATTCTTAAAAATTAATTAGCCTTGTGCAGTGACTCCTCTTTATAGGAATTACTTGAGGAAAAGGGCTTTTTCTAAATTATTTTAAAATGGCGTTTTGCAGTTCAAATAAGCGATGAAAATTTGCACATTTCCTGGCTCTTATGACCTTTTCGTTTTTCAATTTTTAGGTGGTACTTTATGTAAAATACCACTTAAAAATTCTGTTTTATTTTATGAATACTTAGGTACTATTTAATGTAAAGTCTAAGTAAGTAAATTTTTGAGGCCAAATATACCAAACAAAAAATGTCTATTCTTTTTAAGTTTAACAAAAAATTCAAATTTACTACCACCTTGGGGAATGGAGGGAGCTAAGTTAAAAATTATTTAAGGAAAAAGGATTTTTCAAATTATTTTAAAAGGTCTTTTTCTATATCATTTTTGAAAGTCGTTTTGCAGTTAAAATAAGATATAAAAGTTTGTTAATTTGCTGACCTTTATGACCTTTTTGTTTCGTAATTTTTAGGTGGAGCTTTATGTAATTCAACACTTAGAAATTATATTTCACTTTAGGAGTACTTAAGTGGTATTTAATATAAAGATTATGTAAGTAAATATTTGAGATCGCTGAAATATTTACTTACATAATAGAATAAATACTAATGAATAATTTCCTTTTTTTTTTCCAAATATTGCTTTATAATTTATCACTGCGAAAGTTAACATCTCCTGAAAATATTCAATGTTGCAATTGAAGTTTTCAGAATATAAATTCTGTGTCATTAAAATTACAGAGGGAGTCAAAACGGAGAGAATTTCTTAAAGTTAACATTGGATTATGAGCTACGATCCTTTAAAAGAATAACTATCATAAAAATATCCAAAAGAATATATATATATATATATATATATATATATGTAAACCATAAAGCATTAAAATAATTAAAACCCATTTTCCGAGTCAACAAAAATTAAAACGAAACTAATTAAGTCGAAATCGAAATTAAAATTAAATTCCGAATTAAAAGCTAAATTTTCACAAAAATGAAAAGCAAATAAAATAGAACCTATTAATGAAACAAATCTAAATTAATGTAATTAATAGAATTATGTAAACGGAACAAAAACGAAAGTAATTATGGGGAAAAAAACTAAAATTGGAAACGAAACTAAAAATTATTTCTAATTCAAACAAGTTTAAAATCTAAAATTAAAAAAAATCAGTCATTGTATTTAGTGCGCGCAAATGCAGCTATAACTAAAATACAAGTGAATCTATATTAATTAATAAAATAAGAGTATGTATAGTAATATTTTAATAAAAAAAGAAATGATGAAATATTAGTAAAATAGATGGAGCTCATAAACTACCTTTATATTTATTTACACTGTATTATAATTGGAACAGCAGTTGATATGATAGACTTCTTCTCTTGTTGCTGGTATGTTCTTTCTCTTTTTAATTTCTTAATTAATTAATCGGTTGGTTTGTTTTAATTTTAGTAGAATATTTTTGTTTTATTTGATGATGCTTTTAATGTTGTTTTGTTTATGTGTTTTTTACTATTTAAATTGTTATGTCTCATTTATCTAAATTTTGGGGGGATTTTCGGGTCACGAGAGGTGAGTACTTTTGGATATTGACCGAGGCCTCTCACAGGAAAAATCCCTTATTTTGAATCAATTCCTGGGGGTGACCCTTGATGAAATCTTCAGTCCGGACTCTTTTTCTATTGGTTGTAGTTTTGATTCGGTTGTGTTCCTTTTTGCTTGTCTTATTTTGTTTATATATATATATATATATATATATATATAATCATTTCTGTATTTTGTTTTGTTTTATATGTAATATTATAATTGACTACGAATTTTACGAATTTCAAGCTAGCATATTTGAACTCTTCCAGACAAGAGGAAAGAAATATGAATACTTTTTATATAAAGAAATATAAAAAGTATATGTTTTTATATTTCTTTTTTAAAAAACTTAGAGTCATATTTCCAATAGTTTTTGTTAAGTAAGGATAAGGATAAATATAAGAAATATAAACTTTTTCATAAAATAAAATGCTATCGCATAAAGCAGCTGTAAAAACTACATTCTGAGTTAAAATATATTTAATCACGCAACAATAAAACGCTGTTTTTTTATAAGTACATGATAAGCAAGGGTAATTATAAGAAATATAAACCTTTTCATATAATAAAAAGCATTCTCATAAAGAAACACTAAAAGCTATATTTTGAGTTAAAATATGTTTAGTCTTGCAAAAATACAAATCAATATTTGTAAAGATTCATGATATTTAAGGAATAAGTATAAGAAAAATCAACTTTTTCATATGATAAAAAGCTTTAATAAAAAACAACTTTAAAAGCTATACTTTAAGTTAACATATGTTTAATTTCGCAAAAGTAAAATGTCCTATTTATGAAAATATATGATAAGTATAAGAAAAAGTGAACTTTTTCATATATTAAAAGGCATTCCCATAAAACCACACTAAATGCTGTATTTGAGTTGAATTATGTTTAGTGTTGTAAAAATAAGGGGTGAAAAATTGCTGTAAACCTGGCAACATTTTTTTAAATTTTTCCGATAGTTAAAAAAAATCAGAATTTTCATTAATGTTTTTTATGCTTTTTTTTAACTCTGTTTTTCGTTTCTATTGTTTTCATAATTTTGTGTGAATTGATGACAGTTTTTTTTTTTATCTCACAAAGGTAAGATTTATTTAACAAAGGAAATTATACATATGGAAAAAAAATGCCTGAAAGAAGAGAAAAGAAATGCATTTGACTTACAGAACATTCTATTTCTGGCTGCTTCATTACTTTACATTATCAGGGTAAGAAAAAAAAATGTTTAAGCGAATTAAACAACAAATTCTACCGTGAAATCATGTGAAGCAGTCTTACTTTTTCCCGTTATTTTTTCCCCACAATCTTTTTTTTCTCCTTACGCTCTATAAATGATTTCTGGGTTAAAATCCCTAGAAAATCGCCAAACAAAGCATGAAAGGCAGGCAATTTTTTTTTCTCTTGAATAGAAAAACATTAAAAAAAATAATGAAAGAAGCTGCAAAAAAAAAAGTTTCTGAGATTAACTTAAGCGTGTGTGTATTAAATTACACAGCAACAAAATATCAAAAAGCAAAGGGAGCCTTTGACTAAGGAGAATTACGGCTAATCAAACCTGCGCATTGCCACTCCATCTCATTGTTTTTTTGTTTTTTTGGTCCTTTCTCTTTTACCTTTTTTTTATAAAAATCCCCCCCATATCCCCCCCCTTCATGCTTTCTGGTAAAGCGCACACGTTTCCGTATTAGCTGCCAAAGTATTTGTATGGTATGTGAAAGTTATGCTTTTTTCCCCTTTTCAACACTTTTTGTAATCTATCTTTTTTATCGTTTTTTTTTTCCGTACTAATTTCTTTCAAAAACTATTCAATGACTGTTGTATAAACAACAGCACATTTTTCAATGTCATTAACCTTTTTTAGTGGCAATTTTTTTTCTAGTGATGCTTGTTCTAATTTGTGTTATATATTTAACAGAAATACAGAATATAATAATTCTTTTCTGCACATGTTATTTTGATGCTTCAAATGGGAAAGAAATGGAGCATTTTAATTTCAATTTTCCTTCAGTATTTCCATTTTAATTGCGAATTACAAAAGTTATCTGAAAATATTTAAAGATGTAATAAAAAATTGTAATAAATAAATCGAAGCTATTAAAATCAAGATTGGTACAAATGGTTACAATTTTTAAAAACTTATATCTGACTGTGTGGTGTATTCTTTTAAGGAAATAATAACAGTGGAAAAGTTCTAATTTCCTTCAAAAGTGCTAACTCTTCAAGTTATGAGAAACATAAGGAAACATATAAGTAATGATTAATAATATTTTTATATTATATAAAGAAAGCAGTTTTTGAAAAATGTCGAATCATTTATGTTCACTTGAATCTATAAAATCTAAAAAAGCTGCTTTAGTTTAGATTAAACTTAGTCAAACAACGTGAAAAAACATGACTGATTCTGATGAAACAAAAATATTATAGGAATAAAATAAAATTTATTATTTTTTTTGGTTTGAAAAAAAATTGAAATTCTAATATACGAGTGAAACTCGAATTACTGACAAAAAATGAGAGCAAACAAAGAGAAGAATATTTGAGTCATTAAAGGAACGTTGTTACCATAATGAGCAATATTTGCATGACAAACAATAAATAGGTTAATAAAATATAAATTAATTTTTATATTTATTAAGTTATTAAAAACTGGCAGCATCTGAGACTTGTAGAAAAAAAAAGCTTAGTCTTCGTTCCTTTTTGGAGGGAGGGGATGATAAGTCCTTCTTCTCTGTCTCTTTCTAGACCTATTTATAAGAAAAGAAATTGAAGTGAAGTGAAATAATTTTACACACACACACACACACATACACACACACAATTACATGTTTTTATAATATTTAAGAGATGTGTAAAATGTGAACTCCCAAGTCAAACTGACTTGTGAGTTCACATTTTACAAGTCACATTTTACATGACACTAGTCGATCAATTTGCTCAAAATGAAGTATTAATTCAATATCTGTTTTTTATGGAAATATGATCCTTAATCAGAATAAAATTTTTCTTCCGATTTTCATTATGTCTTTATTTACGCCAATTGAGAAAGGTAGAGCTAGAATTTTTGTTACTTATTAATATTTTAGATATTGAATGTTTTTGACTTTTAAAATTATAATAGACGAACGAACTACTTTGCTTCGAAGCTCCAGCGATGGAATCATCAGAATAAAACCAAATAATTCAAAATCTTCTTAAATAAACTGTTTGTATAGAATATATATATATTATTTCAAACATTTTCCTTTTACAAGGGCAAATGAATAAGACCTGGGCTACGTTGTAAAAATCATTAAAATATAAGAATTATTTGGCATTAGAATAAATATGAGGTTTATATATATTTGGTTAAGTGGATAATTTGTTTAAAATCAAATTTAGGCATTCAAATTATAGCCACTATTCTTGGCATAATAAAAAACAAACACAGAATGCTAAATGATTATACAACAGTGCCTGGGGAAACCACGACTGTAGAGTAAACTACGACAGTATAACTAGCATGAATTCTTCTTCTATATCTCCTTATATTTAATATTAGGAATAAGAAGGGAGCTGACCAAGCATCCTTGTTTGTTTTATTTGACTTAGATATAAAAAGATCATATTTTTTAATTAGAGACTTTATATTAATTAGAGACATAAAAGACTACAAATAGACGTTACTACTGAGATTTCGTGAACCACCTTCCAACATTCATGTCATCAATTGCCTCCTCTCCATTACTGTTATTACGAATCGAAATAATTGTCGATCATTGCTATAACCATAATATCGTTGATCATTTGTTATAACTAACAGACCTCAAAGAAAATTTTCATCCAATCAAATGGTATTTGAAGCAGAAATAAGAACAAATTCCTATTTTTAATGCCACGAGTATTTCTTCCCTCCCTCCCCTCCTTCGAATATTACATCAAAGTGGACAGGAGGGCAGTGAGCGGAAGAGGACGGCGTGCATGAGAAGAGGAAGACTCCCCGTTCAGTCAGGATGCATCGAACCACTGACGCAAGTCTACTTCCTTTCGTCATGCGCCCACTCTTCCGATATGCGCACTCATCGCACAACCTACTCATTGAGTCAGTATTAATAAAATTAAGTTTAAAACACACTAAAGATTCCTTTAAAATTCATTTCCAAGTGCAAAAATATGAGGAAAAAATCGTTTGGCGAAGGAAAAAAAATCGTCAATGGAAATAATTTCCAAAATAAATCTCCAAAATTATCTTTTATATTCATGTTTGAGGATACCTTCTTTTTTGAAGTGATGCATTTTCTCGAATGTTTAAATCCATATTATCTGAGGAACACAAATTAAAAAAAATTATATGCATTCATGTAATTTTCGTAATTTTTTTAAAGGAGCATTAATAATATATCACTCCCATGTTCATTTATTGGGCAAGTTAGATTTTTGTATTTTTAAGTGAATAATTTTATACTCTGATATCAGTTAATCTAAGATTCACTTCCTCATAAAAAAAGTTATTACTGAGAAAAATTTGCATATGTCTGCAAACGCAACTTTTGTTATGTTTTCCAATGAATTCGTCTCAAAAAGGCTACAACTTGAGCTCAAATTATAACTATTTCTTGTGCTCTAATAATTATTAATAATAATTAATATTATTTCCAGCATTAAAATAACCCATAACTTCGGTTCAAATTATTATTAGAATTACCAATTTATTAAGCTAAAATGACTAGAACTTTTGGCACTCTTATTAGAAATAATTAGTACCTCCCTAATGAACACCAACTAAGGAGTCCTCAGATCTCATTTCAATAACGATTGAATAAAGCTTTACTGCTAGACAACTTATGTTTTCTACGTCGATTTTTTTGCTCCTCTTTTTAAAATAGTGTTTTCTTTTGTATTTTCCATGAAAACTTACATTCTGTCACATTATAGTCATTGTATATGATAACAAACGAATGGATAGTTTAAAAGTCAATGGGATGAGCAAATCATCAAAAATCCTCAAAGATGAGAAAATATAAATAAGTTATATTTATTCGAGGTCAATAGCCTTTCATGCCATCTCATTATAGAATTAAATCAAGTAAAAGTCAATCAAGCACTTATTACAGTAAAAGTCTATCTCATTAAGAACATTATTTAAATTCAAAAATGGAATTTCAAAATCCATTAAATTGAATGTCAATTATCATTGACAGAATAAGTAATTTTGACTTAATTCATTTCTGAATAAAGTCAGAAAATATAAACTTTCAAATACTTTTTCTGTTTCTCCCCCTCCTCCATCATTTCTGAGAAATATCTTGTGAGCAGAGTCATATAATCAGTCACATAATTTATTTATGAGTATTCTGTTTGTGTGATTATGTTCATATAATAATGTAGGTATAAGTTCAAATTTCAGACAGTCAAATTGAGTAAAACATAAATAATAATTTCAGATTGTTCTTTATTGTATAATGATGCCAAAATAATTGAAAACAAAATATCAAAATATTGATTTTAAAAAATGCAGGAGCAAAATCAAACACTGTCTTTATAAATATAAGTATGAATATGATCGTTGTTAAGGAAAAAATTGTAATAAAGAAATAAATAAAATATTTTTTAATTAATTGCAGGTAAATTTTAAGAGAATATATTTCAGCATCTTAAGTATAAATAAATTTTAATTTAATATTTAACAATAATTGCAAACAAAACGGAGAAAAAAATTTCAAGAAAATTCCATGTGTTCAAATTGAAAATTCACCAATGTTGTTAATTTTTGAGTCAATAGCAAAAGGATGAAAGAACAATCTATAGATGAATTTAAAGTTCTAAAAAAAAGTATGAGATGTTTCCCACAATTTTGAGCATCAGTCGATTTTAATTCGAATATATGACGTTTTTTGTCAAATGAAAGCAAAACATTTCACTGCATTTGAAAATACCTCAGAAAAATTTTGAATTTTTGGGATTAGACTGTTGAGCAGAGCAGATAGTTGTTTACACTATCTATTTGATAAGCTGACCCTGGATTTGTTGCAAATTGAAAGAAAAATCTTTTTAAATAAAAATTGATTAAAATTCTTCTTCTAGTTGACTAAAGAAATCGGTAGAATAAAGTAAAAAAAATGGTATAAAGGCATTCTGAAAAATAAGTTAAAAAAGAAATCTATACTGACCTTTCACAAGAAAAAAAACTATTGGAATTGAAATCAGAAAAATAGTTTAGCCGTTCCATAATATTTAATGACTCTATCAGCAGCTGTAAAGGATTTTATCGATTATATAACAGATTTGGTTAC
The DNA here is from genome assembly GCA_026543055.1 of Argiope trifasciata. Lineage (NCBI taxonomy): Eukaryota > Metazoa > Arthropoda > Arachnida > Araneae > Araneidae > Argiope > Argiope trifasciata. The sequence continues at coordinate 1,724,308 of JAPMOQ010055483.1, read as the reverse complement.
AATTTTAACAACGAATCATAACAATAAGTATAGTTATCACCCACTATAATAATAAGTATTTATTAACCGAAATTTCTAATCATAAAATAATTTCAGCTAATAAAAAGAGGGGCGTGTATGCACAATTGCGTGCTTGTACGCATGCGCCTGTGTGTGTTGATGCGTTACAATCTGGAGCTGTAAAAAGTTTGAGTCGGATAATTTATCGATAATTATGCTGCTCAAATTTTTTCAACCAAAGAGTTCAGAATAATAAAAGATGTAAACTCATGCGTAATTTCAAATAACTAAATTAGTATGATTAGTTAAATTTACGTACTTCTATATGCGTGAGTCCCTCCCCTCCAACATAAATAAATTTCATGTTTTTTAGAGAACCTTGATAAAAAAAACAATATGACACTACTAAATTAAGTCTTATCCCAGTACCACTTCAAAGATAATTAGATTTATTTCAATATGCATAAAAAAAAAGCAACCAACTGAACAACAAACCTCCACGTAATGGTACACTCGTCTTCCTATCGTGCAAATGATGCTCCGAAATCAACAGTTGTAGTGGTTCGTAAATTATACCTCTTTCTTATTGGAAACATCAATAATAGTAAAATAATTATAGACCAATGAGCATCCTGATGTGAGAGAACGTTTTGAGAAAAAGCGAGCGCTACAAATGATCCGACAAATTATGATTTGCTCTATAAGAGGAGAAGACATCGAATCTAGGATTAATTACAGTATAATTAAACCTAAGCAATTTTATTCATTTTTGAAAATAAATTTTGTTAATTTCTAGGTAATGTGCGAATCTTTATGTAAATGCTGTTTCTAAGAAGTGAATTAATATTGCATAATAAAATATATTTTGAAAGATCAAATAAACCATAGTTATCAGCATTTGTTATCAACTTTATGTGTTACCAACATAAAAAGAAGGTCACTTTCAATTGGAATTCTTACCTTTTATCTTTTATTTATTTATTATATGGGTTTGTAAATTTTAATTAAAAAAATTAAATCATATTTTAGATCAATATAAATATAAGCATCATAAATATTTAAGCCTCATGATTATAATTATAAAGATTTAAGTTAAAATTCTAAAAAAATCCGCTCAATTTACAGTCAGAATGTTCAGAAATCTGAAATATTTGATTCAAACAATAACTTTAAAATATATTTAAATCGTAGATTTCTACAGTATCTCACACCGAAACATAATTCATGGCAGTTTTTCAATATCTTTGAAGTATATTAATATGCCAAAACACTTCTGTTTGTATTTTATCAAAGAAACTAAGACCATGTGCAAGGAGTATTTAACTGGACATATAAAAAAATTGCCAACTTATTATCTTGTCGTTGCCAATATTTTGATCATTAAATAAAATTTTATTGACAGCTTCACAAATATATGCACAGTTTATACCTTAAAACATAATTAACATTTCTCAAATTGAATTCATAAATAAATATTGCAATATGAAATGAAATATTTATTTCTCTAATAAATATCCATTACAAATTTACATGAAAGATAAAAACGGTTTGTAATCATTTTCTAATCTTCTAATCAAAGAAAAAATATTATTTATGTTATATTATTAGAATATTCCTAATACACATGCAATTAATGGTTCCTACAAAAATTTAATATGAATTAAAATTTTTATGACTAAATTTCGGATTTTTTGCTAAGTTTATTCTAAAATTATACCATCGATTTTTCTTGATGTTGAGCATAGTTTATAGGTGACTTCTAGTTGTTTAGTCGTAATGCATGCATACTTATTTTTGACATATTCCCATTATTGTTTAGCATTTCTTGAAATTTGTAAATATAGAAACTAGAGGAAACTTATGATAATTTTCCTACTAATAATTTAATTTCAATTTTAAAATATTTATGTTTCGCTATTTAGTCCGTTATAAGTTTCGCTGTTGCATTTTCATACATTGAATTATTCAAATTGAAAAAAAGATATAAATAAATTTTATAAATTTTAATTTCCTCATGATATGCATTGTTTAATGAAGAACTTCACAGAAATATTTTTTTTCATGAAAATATATCCTACCTCCTTTCGAAGGATATTTTATTATTATCCTTATTGACAAGTTTAGCATTAGAAAAAACAAAGAAGGCAAAATTATTCAGGTACTATTCATTGACATTTTCTTTCCTTTAAAATCTGGAGCAAAATTATTTTTTAATGCTATATCATGATTCATAATCTTTTCCGAACCATTTAACCTTCCAGCTTTTATTAAAGTAATTTTTTTTATTATTTTTGTCAACGTAGGTTAATTTTATAACAGACTTTTTTCTTTTAGGTCAAAACGACTTTTCAGACGTTTTTATAAGCATTTTATTTTTCAGGAGCAAAATACAAAATAAAAATAATAAAAATAAAACAAAAAAAAGTGCTCTACCATTTCTAAGTTTAGAAAATCGGTTTTCTTTTTGCGTAAATAAAGAACTGACTAGATTCTTTGTTGAGGTAAAGTTCGGCTATTTGCGGTTGACAACACCTAAATGAAGTTAATGATTTATTTAAATCTGCAATAACGGCCTATGCTAATTAAAATATAATACATTTTAATTTACTGATGATTTAAAGGTTTACTGATCATGAACTTGCTTAAAAAATGAATCAATTCCATTTTCAAAATGAATTAAATTGGAGTATAACGACTTTAAGTAATGCTTATTGTTAAAAATAATTGCATAAGAATTAAATCTTTTATGTGTATTATGAAATGTTTTATAGCTGTAAAAACAACGTTTTATTAAACATAAAAGCTTTGATAATCCTGAATCGAAAGGGAATCTCAAAGGGATTTTAAGAACTTCAATAGCTAAACTAGATCTTGAATGTTGGTCAAATAAAGCTTTCCTTAAAGTAAGAAAAACATTCTTAAAATTAATAGATTTTTTATCACAGTTTTATAAAACATTCAATTTTATAATTATGAATTTTTAAGTAAGGGAACTAATTTTCATTGATTAAAATATATGTGCAAAGAAACATGTTATGCATAAATAGCGGAAGACAGAATTTGTTTACGAGCAAAGTTTTTCTGAAAATATGCAATGTATATTAATAAATGTTGCCTAATTTACTCACAAATACATAACGATAATCATGCATAGAGATAAATATTTTAAGGAATTTACTGGAATTCTTTTAATATTTTTTATGTTATTAAAACAGGCGTATTTAAAAAAGAATATTTTTAGCATATTAGTAAGCACTGAAAAATTAAGTACAAATAATAATGCCTTTAATTTACATTACTTAATTATCTCTATATAAGAATACCTGGAAAATTTTATATTGATACGATAAACCATTTTTGTTTAATCTTACTGGGACGATGTGAAAATGTAGTATAGATAATTAAAATTACTTTGAAGTAAAACATTCCTAAGAAAAAAGTAAAAAAGTGATTTTCAAATTTTTGGCTAGATTTTTTTTATTAATTAACAAACATACATGTGCAATACTTTTTTTAAAAAAAATGTGGTACTGATAAAAATAGTTTTGAAGTAAATGCTTTTGAAGGAAAAGTAAATGTTGATTTTCATGTTTTTATCCATATTTTTTAATTGATCAACGAAAACACATTTACAATGCCAAAAAATAGTCAGAAAAGCTTCTTCTATCAAATGATGTCTTAAAAACTTAAAAAACTTAAAAATTTAATGATTTTATAGTCCCTTAAGAATATTGAACACCATTCGTTGATGATGCATGCATTGTAACTAGTAAATCCTTCCTCTTTCAGTCTTCGATCTAATTTAAAACACTAAATCAAATTTTACGAAATTTGATTTTTTCACTGTAACTGAGTGAATAGAAATTGAGTAAACATATTATCTCTGTACGAGATATCAGGCAAACAAGTTTGGTGATTTCAATTTCTGGTATTTTCCTGATTCCAAACGAAAACACGCATATCCTTTCCGAAACAACAAAGATATATCAAAATTGCAACTTAAACAATATGATTTATTTTCACTTACTGATCTTAATCTTCCTGTGAAAGATCAAGATCATAGTGAAGAAAGAACAAAAAATGGGAAATAGCATAGAAAAAAAAGGAAAACACTTTTTTTTTGTATAAAAAGTAAGGCGGGCAGAAAATTGTTGAGATTCCACGGCGCCGGAATGAGATCCTGCTGCGAAGACCCAAACAGCCACTGCCAACTGCATGAAAGAGGCGAGTCTGAAATTTTCTTTTCTCTTTTCTACAAACCGCGAGAAGAAAGGATCATTAGGCAGCAGACCTTGGCTATGATTTCTGGTTGGCTGTTTTCTCAGGTCTTTTCTTTCAGTGGTAAGGTAGTAATTTCAGGCCTTTCTTTTTCTGCCGCGCCAACTCTGTCATTATGTTTGGTTCCATTGAGTATCGCCGAATAACAAACTCTACCCCCCTACCCCCCTCAAGGGCAGGCTCACGGTCAGTCTCCGATTGCACACTCTTCTGATTCGGCTGTACAATGCGGGGGGTTGGGAAAGCTCTGGCAAATTAGCTTTGCACCATCGCCTTCGCTTTCCTTCTTTCTGGACCAACAAAGGTGGCAAGAACTTTGCCTGATTTTCCTATTCTAAAAAATGTGGTGGTAAAAATGTGTTGTGGTTACATAAATTTAAATAAGGAATCCTAGATTCACTTATCATTTTCTTAAATGATTTAGAAATACTTGTTTACTTCAGTAGACACTCAGTACCAATTTACGTTTGATGTATTTTGATTTCGATAAAAAGAATAAATGGTTTTGAACAATATCAAGAAATATGTACATAAAAAAAAAGTTTTCAATTTCGATGAGTAGAAGCAAAATCGAAAATTCTTAGATTTTAACTCTTCCTTAATGATTTCAAATATTTTTATATGTAAATATTTTATTCCATTGCATTATTTTGCGCTCATTGCATATTTCCTGGAAGCAAATGTCCCCATTCATACTGTACTTAAGTTGCCCCATTTTAAGAAAAAGAAGCAGCCAAACTTGAAGAATGGCCAAGTTTTCTTAGATTTTAAGAAAAAAAATTCATCTATTCTGAAAAACAATTTGGGCTGTTTTGGTGTGCAGTGCTGTAGAAAAACATTTTGACTTTCAAAGTGAAAAAATCCAATAAATCAACCACATATAATCCTTGTTTTCAAAGTTTTGCACTGTGGCAATGGGATAATTGGCTAAATTTTAATTTTAATAAAAATAAGAGGTTACCCGATATGTTTAAGCCTCTGAACTCTAATTGTTTCCTGACAGTTACTATTTTCATACATTCTAGTTGTGGACCAGATTTCATTAAAAAAATTTTTGCCCATGCATAATTACTACATAGCGGATACTGCTTGCTAACCACAGTTATTGTACTTTTTTGTGTGTCTCATAGTAGACTTATATTATCTCGAATTTTTTTGGGCGGAAAAGGAATAAGATTTAAATTCATTGATTTAAATCAATGGAAAAAAATAGTTTGCCTTAGAATTTCTTAATTATTTTTATTTTTTGCGTCATTTTAGATTGAACGCCTTTGTGAGGATTTCCAAAATAGCTATTATTATTACATCATTTGATATTTACGTTTAATTGTATCATTTATTTTCAATGCTAACACAAGAAATTTTCTTACAGAAATGCCTTTCATATATACAAAGATACAAAAATTATCTATTTAAATAGGTTCCAATTTTATTCACCATAAAATTAGGTATTTATAAAAATTTTGAATTATTACCAAAGTCTTTTATCGTGCATTCTCTGAATAGTTTTGTTAGCATTACTTAATGGAATTATTTAAATAAATATATACCAGTAGAGGAAAGAAGTGTGTGGAAGGGAAGGGAATTTCTGAAAAGTCATTTTTCTATTTTTTTTCTTTCTATTTTAAATAGTTAAATAAAATCAGCTATTTGAATATATCACCAATGAGCTTTTTGTTTACAAAATAATGAATTAAAGTCAAAATTAATTGTAATTATCTATTAAAATTTTAAAATATTTCATATGTAATAAAAAAGAAGCAAGAATAGAAAAGGTACAATTTTTTACTGAAACATTTATCTTTCAAATCAACAACTCGAAAATTGTCTGCTCTTACTTATGATCAGTATCATAAAATTACTGTTGATCAAAATTGATTACTATTCAAGCTTTATGTCATATTTAGAAATTACCAGATAACCCCCGAAATATAAATATAAAATAATTTGAAGTTCTTAAAGCTTAATTTTATCTATGCTTTATTATTTACATGAATACAAAATTCCAAATCTGTACATTTTCTTAATATATGCAATATTTCTGAAAAAAAAGTATAATTAGACATTAATATTGTTCTCAGCAGAAAAAAATAATGATAATAAAAAATAACATATCATTTATTTGATATTAAATAATGTAATACTAAAATGCATAATAATATTAAAATATTAAATAATATTTAAGATGTTATTAATAATTATAAATATATTTATTTTTTTTAATAAAAAAAGGATACTCGAATAATTTTTATCTTCGGCAATAAGTACACATAATAAGGAATATTATAAATATCTTCATTATTATAAGTTAAAACAAATTAAATGGAACAAAATTTCTACTTCTAAATGTTTATTTTCTACATCTAAAGGCTTATTTATTTAGGGGGGGGGTTAGAATCATCTGAAATCTTCCTAGAATAGCTGCACATAGCAACAAGAAAATATCTAAAAGATTTGCTCTTTAAATAAATTCAAATGTCTTAGGATAGCATAAAAAAGCTCTCATTTTTTTCATGCATTTATAATATTTTTTTTCTCGACCTTCTGTTCTCTAAATATCTTTTGTGAGACGAGGCGCACTCGCTTCAACTCTTTTCCTGATTCCAGACCCGTCAATGCAGGCTCATGTAATTACGAAAGAGTGAGAGATAATTTATTTATGAATAATAAAAAAGAAGAAGAAAGAATAAAAAAGAAAGAAAAGAAAAAAAAGGGCGACTCCAGGATGAGTGACTCAGAATATGTGCATCCCCTTCAATTGAAAAAAAAGAAAAAGAGAGAAAAAAAATTCCTCGACCTTCCGGCTGCGCAGGTTCCTTAATGACTGGGGGCCCTTTTCTTCGGACCGGGTTCAGGAAATTGGTTTCCGCGGATCCGGCTCCAAGGGGTGGGGGGAGGGCCTGGCCCCGTCGAGAGAAAAGGGGTCACGTGAACGAACCACGTGATGCAAAGAAGAGAAAGGGGAGTGATTCGGCAGCCACCCATCAAGCCAATCTAATGCCTAACGAAAAATTTAGCACGTTTATCCCACAAAAGAGTGCTTTTACAAGCATTATTATCAAGGAGTGTTGTTGTCATATTAACTTTCAGCTGCTCATTTTTCCTGATTAAACAATGATCTTTGCATAGTTTTCGAACTCTGTAATGTTGTTATTGTTATCCTCTCTTTAAAAATTAAGTTTAAAAATTAGGCTGATGTTCAATACTATTTGCACATAAGAGATAAAGCACAGTGAATTTTAAAAACAAATTATATTGAAAACTGTTAAGTAAAATGTCACAGTACCTATAATTCCATAGGTATTGAAGGAGCGTTTTGAATATTCTGACTAAGACTTGTTCTCAAAAAATTAGATGGTGATTGGGATCATAAGCGAAATCCACTTTTCGCACACAAAGATGAAGATGTCGAATTGAATCCTAATTTGATCTTTAAAATTTATATGCATTCAACAATGATTATGATATTTATTTTTAACATGTTCATTGCCACTACCCTCGCCTAATACCAGGACCATCTATCTAATTAGATGATCCCTTCTTTGCTTTTAACTGTAGTAGAGAAGGCGTCATCTAATAACATAGATGGTTTGGTCCTAGGAAAGGACGCAATCTACGAGTTATCTCGTAGTTGGCAATCAAAGTGTTAAATATCATTCCTCTGTAATTCATGAAATTAGTAATCAATTAAAATGTTTCTTCATAATTATTTCAGAGATTCTTTTTTGTATTTTTTATGCACGCATTTAATTTTACAATTATTTTCTAACTTAATGCATTTCTATCAACGTTTTGCACTGATACGTAATATTAATTTTGACATTTACGAGCATGGAGAGATATTTCCATCCTAGTGTTTATAAAGCTTTTTTGGAGTTTTTTTTTAATAAAATAATTTTAAAGGCAATAAAGATTGAAAGGGAAGGGTCAATGAAGATTAACTCACAAATAAAAAAATAGGGTACAAGATTGTTAAACAATATCTTTTACTAATACCTTTCTGTCAATTTTTTAAAGATATTTTTTACTTTTAAAATCGGAGGAGTTTGAAAATTGAAGAATTTATGAAGCAATTTGGTATATTGGATATTATTTTAGAATTTCATATTTTATAACATTCCTTTCATCATAGGTGGAAATGTTATCAGCTTTTGAAAATTGAACAAAAAGTTTCTGTATCAATAAAAACTTAATTCATTTTGTTTTATTTATTTATATATTTAAAGCATGTACATTGCAAATAAAAAAAAAGCTTCTATTAAAAAGAGCATTACAAATTTATCTAACGCTTAAAAATAAAAATTATCAGTAGTGAACTAATAAAAAGCACTTTACAATTTAAATTATGTGAGTTCTGAATCTTTAAAACAAATAAATAAAATGATTTAAAAGATGAATGCATTCAATCGTATTTTTCAGATACAATAAAAATGTGAAAAGAGGGCACAATGAAACCTTTAAAAATAAAGAAAAAGGGGTAGGAAGTGGAAAAGGAAATGAAAAAGAAACCGAAATTCAAAATCATATAATTTAAGGGTTTTTTTGTTTTTTTTTTAGTTACAGTAGTGTCCCGTTAGAATTATTAGGGCTATTTCGGGATGGAACTCTTAATTTTGAGCTGCGGTCAGAAGACCTGAGAGACCAACCTTCTCCAAACTTTCATACCACATCAGGGGAAGAACAGGTAGCCTGACCTTAATTGAAGCGCCAAGCTGGGGCCTTTCTGCCCTAAGCGCAATTCCTGCTGTACAGTTCCTTAGATAACATTCAGAGAAACTATATATAGGAAAAAATGAATTTAAAATACAAGCGCATTCAGTTCTAAAAAACGTGTAAGAAATTTAAGAATTTATAAGAAGAAAGTAAATATTTAATTTCAAAAACTTAAGAGATCAATAAAAAAAAATTTCAGAAATTTCGCCGATTGTTTTAAAAAAATAAAACACCTTAAATAATGAGAATTATATTAGATTATTAATCTAGATTATTGAATCTGACCTATAAATTCTCAAATAAGCTGTTGGCTCTAATGGTTCTTACTATTACAACAAAATGTTAGTAACTTAGTACACCACCACAATCAATCATGTTATTGATAATTGGAAAAAAAGTGAAATTTTGCATCAAACTACGAATATCAAATGCCTTTCACGGAAGAACAGAGGAATGGGTGAAAATTATTTTTTAAAAATCAAAGAGAACATAAATTTAGCTTTTAGCTCTGGAGTTATTATTTTTATAACTACACGCTTTAGATGACTAGCTAGTTTCTCCGAGATTCTGATTATCTTTAATTTCAATTTAATCTCTTTGACGTAATTTCATGTTCATGATTCAATCATATTGCCTAGCATTAAAACTGTTATTTTCGAAAAATTCTGCGATTAAATACTTGAGGAAACTAGAAAGCAATTTGAATTTCAGATCAACTAAGCAATCAGTTGTTGAAAAATTAGTCAAAATATATTTTAAAATTAATATCAATAAAAGGATAATTTTCGGAAAGATACCAAATTTATCGTGCAATAATTTCGAAAGTCATTTGGGGAAAATGCCAAAATTTTGATTGACTTTTAGAACTTTATAGTTCTGTCTAGCACACCTTCAAATTCTCCAATGAATATATGAGCTAAATTTGTAATATTAGGATAAATTGCCTAGTATATAAAGGGTGAATAATCACACACATTTATATTTAATATTAGTAGAGAAAAAGTATATAAAAAATCCGAATGATAGCACTATCGAAAAACACCATTTATCAATTTCATTTAGCTAAAAATCAGCATCCATATTAAATAGTATGAGCTAAACAATTTCAAATCGTCAACAACTGATATTCAAAGAATTTTGAAATAAAACAAAAAAAAAGTAATATGTTAAAATATCTCTTATATTATACACTTATCTTTTATACTAGACAAGGAACTTTGAGTATTGGTGTGAGTAAAAAAAAATTAAAAAAAGGTAGTGGAGAGAAAAAAAGAAACTATTTTTTCTTTCCTTCCCTTAAGATATTCTTTCCGAACGTACTTCTTAGGTGGACAAAAACAACGCATTTTCGATTTCCGATTCAATATTTTCTAAGTAAGAGTTTACAAATAAAAGCATGCCTCGCTCTTAAGTTTGTCAGATGAATAATTTCTCGAAAAAGTCATTAATCAACATCGCAATTTATCATTTTTCGACGAAATAGATGCTTATAACGCTCCAATACTTTTTGTTTTTCCCGTGATTTCCACTGATCATCAGTTGACTTTATAAAAAAATCATGAAAGATAGTTGATGCTTTCCTTAAACGAATGAGTGAATTTCAATTTCGCTGCAAAAGCAAAGCGAAACAAAACAAAATAATGATGGATTTCGAGATGTCGAAATTTAAAGTCATCAAGAAATGGAGAATCTAAGCTATATGTGAAGCAAAGAGGCAGTATGGATTTTCAATGTTTTTCTTTTTCTTTTGTGAAACTGATTTATCCACTGTTTTATGAGACTTTTTTTTTAAGGTAGCAGAAAAACGTTGATTTTTCGCATCTTTTTTTCCAGTAATTAAATCTAATCATTTCAAAGAAATGTTTTCAAAAACAAGAAGCAGTTGCATTGCCTTATATTACATAATAATCCATGGAGCAATGTTCAAGTAACGATTAATCTCTAAATAAAGCAATATTTTATTGCTAATAATTTTATTTTAGATATGCAAATGTTTTAATTGTGAAATTATAGTATACTAATTTTAATTTCTAAAGGAATTTCAAACAAAGGAAAACAAGTTATAAAAAAACAATTTATTACTTTTCATATTTTTAAGGCTGTTGTTATTCAGATTTATTTCAAATTTTACATTTGTGATAGAAGAAAAATGCATTTCACTCTCTAGACATATGAGAGACAATAGAAAAAAAAGTTCACAAACAGCAGTATTTGGAAAGTAGAAATTGAGGATGGAAATATAGTTACCCGGAGTGAAATGGCGCTATTACCTTATGAGTCTAAGATCAGTCATTAGAGGAGATAGTGCTAGTATTAAGACCAGACACAGCGACAATAAAGGCAAGAAGTCTAGATACGGGGTCGCGCTCAGAGGTACCAGCCGCCATACGATTTCGATGGGTCAAAAATGTGTCGCCATCGGACATTCATAGACAAATCGTTGAAGTGTACGGGGGCGAAACAATGAGTAAAGACAAATGGCAAAATTGTGTCGTACTTTTCAAGGAGGTAGAGAGATTGCTGGAAACGCTTTGGTGAGAGGTCTTGAGTCACCTTCCATGCAGCTCCGATTGTGCTCCCAGTGACTATTTCCTTTTCCCGTCATTGGAGAAACTCTTATCTGACGTAAGGTTCATATCAAAAGAGTTATGGTTCATATCAAACGAGAATTGGTCCAGTATCTAGAACCTGATTATTATCAAGGGTTAAACAAATTGGCCCAGCGGTGTGATAAATGACCCAACAGGTCTGGTGATTATGTAGAGAAGTGACCACCACATGTATCTCTTAATTACCATTTGTATCCTGTGTCTATTGTTAATAAAGCCTTTTTCCTTTGCCATTTAACCTTCTTTTATCAACCGTCGTATCTACCTTCCTACGTGTTATAGACGAGATATTTCTTGTATTTTTTTAAAAATAAGGCTATCAGTAGTTCAATCGTTTTTACAATATTCCATTATTTACTACATCTGTAAGATTTTAAAAGAACCACTTTTCTAATGTTTATATTAAATTTAATTGAATTAATATGCTCACATGTTTATAAGACTTAATTTCTGGAGAATTCGATACTCATTATCTGACTTTTATTGTTCTTAAAGAGCGTTATTCTCGACTTTTAAATACACTAAGAATCGTCTATTCCCCTACGGCTAGATGCTGATCATCTGTGTGATAATCCCTTAGTGAATTTTAGAAGAATCATTTTTAAGCTGCGCACTGAAATAGAATTATGTTAGACCCTTTTAAGTGTCTTGTGTAGTGTGTTCGTATCACGTCTTCAATGTTAAATATATGTTAAATTTGTGTAAATATTTTTTTCAGCCATGGTTACCTATTTACTGCGCCCAGTTTATGTGAAAACTTTACGCACGACCTTACTTCTTTTTTATTGAATCAATTATGCTGTCTTTATTTCAATCTATACATTGGCTACAAATTATTTTTATCTATACATATTGAGATATATATGTATGCTCATGTTTGTGTCAGTATTGTTCTTGTGTGTTAACTTTTTATTCCCTTTTTAATTAAGTCATTAATTTGAACTTTTATATTCAAAATGAAAATGAGTGATTTTGATGTGATGGTTCATTTGAGGCCTTAGTTCGTCATTGGAGCTTTTGTACTTACATGTTTTCATTTTAATCACTTAGGTATTTACATATTTTAGTCTCAATTGTTTTGAATTTTCAAATTTTGTATTCTCTTTTATTACTTTTTTTAAATGCGGGTTTTTTGGGGGGGACTAGTATTATCTATGTGTTTTTGACTCATGCATTCTATAAATAGAGCCATCTCTGTAACATGCGTATTTTAAATAAGTAAATTGAATAGAGCCATGAAAGTACAACATATACTAATAGATCTCTCTTATATATATTCTACGCAGACTTGAAAATACAATGCGCTTACACATATACTTATATGGCTATATTTACTTATATACCCATCTTATATATATTATACGCCCAATTGAAAATGCAATATGCCTACTTAATTATAAGCCATAACTTTTAAAATGCAGTATATCTACTTATATATATTATACTCCCTAACCTTGAAAATACAGTATGCATACTTATATGTCAACTAACATACCTATATATACTGATGATGATGATGTGTCTGCGTTACTAAGGAAAGAGGGGTGCAATAGCTTTGGATTGCACCTATATCTACGAATATATTCATAGAGATATTATATATATACTTATTCTACATATGAGCTTCCTGCCATAAGATTTGATAAAAACCATTTGGTACTACCTGACAAAAAACTGAATGAATATATTTGTAGAATTCAAGTCCAGTCGTGAATTTACAGAGAGTAAGGATTTCGAAGATGCCTACAAGATCCGCAAGAGTGAATCACATTGTGAATTATCTCTTTTTTCTGCTTAACTGCTTCCTGCTGCTGTAGAATGCCATAATTAGACATTTATATGCTGTCAACTTCTCCTAAACATAAACACGACCTTACATTCAATGCGTGTGTCTTCTAAGCTGTTATTATGTACTTTCTTATTTTCTAACTAAACCGACCATGAAGAAATGAAATAAATCATACAGTTTCATTCTATTTTATTTATTCTTGCCCCCAAAAGTTTTTTAACCACAATTATTCTTTCTTTATGTTTTCAAAGGATTATATTTAATTTGCATCTAAGTGATTTATTGGCAGAATTTGAATCATAATGTTTGCATATTTCCCTTATCAGATATTTTAAACTTTATTATTTTTTTATTTTCAAATAAAATACCTATTTAACTTCAAATGTGTAAGGAAACCAGAAAACTGGTATCGTGAATGCTGAAAGAAAAAATTTAAAATAACGAACTTTGCCTTTTTTTTCTTGTTTTTAAAAAAGTAGCTATTGTGGGAAATAATATATATTTGTATTTTTACAAATTGGCGTACTTTGATCGATTATGTTAAAAGTATCAAAAGGAATACTTATTTCGTAGACTGAGAAACTAATGAAGCTGACGCCTGTGAAGTGAATGTAGCAGGTTTGAAAAGCACCAATTTGACTAAATCAAAAAAAAAAAAAAAAAATGTAGCGGTAAGATAGTTTTTGATTTTCAAGAGACAGTTAAAGGAGGTACGATCATATTTCTATGACTGAAGTTGATTTTTTAAGAAGCACAAATGTCTGAGTAAAACTGGTGATCGAACTTTCTAGATAAAGTGAGAGCCTATTTTTTATTTACTAATTCTAATAATTATGAGTAGCTCAGTTACTTCACTAGTATAGTAAGTTACTACAAGAACTAACTAATTATTACTACTTTGAAGTGCATTTTGTGTACATTCGTCCTTTTACTACAATATTCATTAATTACCTTTTTTATTAAATGTATTACCCAGGATTTCCAGTAATATAAACGCAATTAAATTTGTTCGAATTGAAATTATTAAACAGATATGATAGTTCATATGTGATGCTTATAATATCATTGCATTATTATCATTATCATTATTATTGCATTATTATTATTATTGCATGCCAATAATGCAAGAAAACTAAGTAAGCATGTTTTTATAATAAATTCGACGTCTGGCCGATTTGAGTTGCTATTTATCTGTTTGGAAAGAATTAGGCTTTGTATCGATAGCCTTATAGTAATATCCCTTAATATACAGGGTAATCAAGAAATAACAAGAAATGTTCTGAGTTTTGTAGTGCGTTATAAACTGTAGGAAATATAACAAAATTTGTCCACCATACACATTAAAGTATGCAGTTTCGATTTATCAAGAAAAAAATTAGTACCAAAAAACACCGATAAGGGAAATCCTGGAGTTATGATCGATAACTTCATTAAGTAATTTGCATATAAGGGTTACTTTGCGGACATAGATGATAAAAGGAAGGTTGTAGGAATTTATATCATTCTACAAAACTTCACCCGTTGATTACGTTGTCACTACGTGAACACGCCTTATTAGTGAAGCTGTTTTATCAACCGGATCAAAATGTCAGTGCTGCTCTTCGTGAATGCTGATGGTTAAAGCAGTTTCGTAGAGAATCAATGATCATAACTTACTGACGAAGAATGGTTGAAAGATTTGAAACAACATGAATTCTTGGTGTGCAACCAGGCCGATGACATGAAGTTATCAAGCAGGGACAAGTTGAAGAGGTTGCAACAACCGTTATGGATTAGGCGATAGCTAATAAGCTGGTTATCAGCAGTTCATGTTCAATAACACGACAAACAGATATCCCGTTTTCGACGATGCAGAAGATATTGCGCAAAATCCCAAAAGTTTATCCGTATATGTAAGTTCATATATAAATATCATGGATATTTCTGGTTGTGAGGCAGTTCTGGTTTAGTTGAAAGGCTTTTTGTATCAAGGACATGTTCAAGACATTCCTACTTTAAAAAATCAAATAACGTCACATGTCAGACAAATAAATGACGATATGCTGGAGCCACCGTTGAAAGCCTCGTATACCGCAAGCGATTATTGGAACATCAAGTTGGTGGTCACCAAGAACCAAATTTGTAAGTTACTATAATAAACGCTTTTCGGTGGTATTTGATGTGTTTCTATTTGCTGTTTCCATTGTCAGTTATGCATTCTTTTTCCACATATTTTACGCTCTCAAGGCCTAGATTTCCCCTATCGAAGTTTTGAATACTAATTTTTTTCTTGATAAATTACAGCTGCTGTATTTCTTTTCCAAATTTTGTTATATTTCTACCAAAGTTATATTCTTACAAAAAGAGCTATAGGACTCCAAACACCTGTTATTTCTTCATCACCCTGTGTATATATACAAATATGAGAAGTATATATATACATATACTGTATGTGTGTGTGTGTGTGTGTGTGTGTGTGTGTGTGTGTGTGTGTGTGTGTGTGTGTGTGTGTGTGTGTGTGTGTGTGTGTGTGTGTGTGCGTGTGTGTGCGTGTGTGTGTGTGTGTGTGTGTGTGTGTGTACATATATACAAACATGAGAAGAAAAATTTTTAAAAATCATTATTCATGAAATATTTTGCATGTTGATATCGTTAACTTAGGAATTATAAAAAGAAACTCGCTTTTGCTAGTATTTTAATTTGAGGAAAAATTTCGAAGCAATACCAGCTATTAGTAACTTCACATTTTCATAGACAAGACCTACTGCATAAAGAGGATGCTGGTTCTGTTAGGTTCTTGAAATGCGCATATAATAATCAACATTCTTAGTGCACTTTAGTTTATGAAATTTCCTTTATTATAGTATTAATCCTTCTCTTTTCTTTAAAATCAAATTTACATATTTGCCCGCCATCAGTTCCCCTGAGAAATTTCGAAAATAATATTAACCAAGGTTTGAATCAAAAGTGATATTAAATGTCTAAAAATATAATTATTTTATGGAAACTATTAGATTTTATAAGATTATTTACTAAATAAAAGAAAGGTGGATTGAGAGTAGCTATATTAGCAATTAGTATATATGTTAGTGAGAATTTTAGTATGGTGATATTTTATTAAAGAACCGAAGAAAATGCTAAAGATTCAGTTGAAAAAACTGAAAAAAACATATAGGAACATCTAAGTGAGCTTAAATAATTTACAGCTTCAAGATAAACTGTCTCACAGCTTTTCAAGTATTCACATAAAAATTTAGGATCATTAATTAGTAGGTGATATCTAAGAAACAATTTCAATTTCAAAAATATCCGAAAAAAAAATCGTGCACTGAGCTTCGACTTAACGACAATAAGAATGAAAGGCTCAGCTCTTATCACTTTTTACTTCATAAAATTATCTATGAATGCAGAACCTTCGAGTGAAAAGAGTGTTTATCGCTGTAATGCTTATCGTTTGAATATTGAGATATTTAAAACCCAAATTATAATAAAATTTAGTAATAAAATAATTTATAAATGTTAAGTGCAGTGAGAAAAGTCTCTTCTTTTTTGTATTTTGATTAATGTAAATTTTAATCGCTGTTCCAGTGAGTTAGTTATGACATCAAATTAGGCTAATAATAATATTTTTCTTATTTTGGGGGAAGCAAACCTTAAAACAATGATTGCTGAACAGGCACAAGCGGCTTCAACAATTGTATTTACGCTTGTTCAGTTTTTAAAAAAAAACAATACAAAAAATTTACTTTTACAATAAATCCCTTTTATTAAGCAGTGTATTACAATATTTTTTTAAGAAGTCTATTGCAATAATTCTTTTATTACGAACTGTATTACAATATAGCTTTGATTAATCAGTATATCACAATATCACTTTTATTAACATATAACAATATCACTTTTATTAACATATAACAATATCACTTTTATCAACATATAACAATATCACTTTTATTAAGCAGTGTATTACATTATCTCTTTCATTAAGGAGTGTATTATAATATCTCTTTTATGAAGGATTATATAATAATCATTTTATTAAGCAATGCATTACAATATCTCTTTTATTAAGAAGTGTATTTAAGCAGTGTATTACAAAATCACTGTTTTTAAGCAGTATATTTCTGAAATTAAGCAAAATCTAATAAGTATTTCATACTGCTCTTAACAGTTCGACCAGCAGCTATTTTTCTTAGGGTTACTATTTTGTTGATTTAAAAAAACTGCTAGATAATTTTTTTCTCCACAAAACATGGATTTTTTTTTCTTTTCTTTATTCCTCCCATCTTTCTGAATATTTAAACGAATGGTGAAGAAAAATATTCTATAGAAGAAAGGACTTGGAAGGGGAGAGGGGAGAGACAAAAAAGAGAAGGATAAAGGAAAGGGAGGGGGTGAGCGAAAAGAGGAATGAGTAAAGAGAAAGCTTCAAAATTGCAGAGCTGTCTCCCGCAGCTCATGAATCATCCCATTTTCTTTTCATCCTCCTCTACAAATATTTATTTGTGTTTCGCCCTCATAGAAATAAGTTCGAGTTCTATCGCGCCCGGAATCTACAATAGGACCAACTCCAGCTGTTTCTGAGCTACTGGAATCGAAATGATTTTCGGATTGTCTTCTCTCGGTTTTTAGCATATGCCAAAGTTCTCGGTCATCATTATTTGTTAAAAATTGCTGTGGTTATTGTTATTGGACTGTTGAAGCATTGCAATCCATTAAAGAAAATGGCATTTATAATAAAAAATTATATTTATTGCGAAATAATTTAATATAAGAATATATATATATATATATATTTTATATATAAAATCTTAAGAAATTAGTATATTTCAAATAACTAACAAGACTAAAAAGACAGTCATTCAGCCTCAAACATTGATCCAAATTCATCAATTTTTATGTTATATGTAAGTGTGCAACAACGTCAGTGTCTTCCCATAGTTTTAGCACATGCCAAAGTTCTCGCCCACCTTTATTTGTTAAAAAGTACTGTGGTTATTATTATTGTGCCCTGAAGCTTTACATTTCATTAAAGAAAATGGTATTTATAATTTGAAAAATATTTATAATATTTATTGTGAAATAATTTATTGAAAGATGGTGAATTTTATAATATATAAAATATTAACAAATCTATATATTTACAATAACTAACAAAACTAAAGAAACAGTTATCCAGCCTCAAACATTGGTCAATTTCCGCTGACTTTATGTTATACTACCCGCCTTTGGCGACCAGCCGGTTCGCCATTCTTAATAGTCTTTAAACTGGTCAGTCAAATACTTTATGTAATGGCATTGTTAATTAAATATTTTGTATGACTTGTCATAGTCAATTAAATACTTTATGTAACTTGTCTTTTAATATCTACTTCATTAAAACATTTTTAAGGTTCAAATTTTGATTGTCAAATAATTTACTCATGCAATTATAAGGGCCTTATGACCGTAATTTATTATATGTCTCTTATCTCTGTTCTCGCAAACTTTCAACTTTAAATTAAAGTGAAAATGATTAAATTGCAAATTGAATTACCAAAACTAAGAATTTTTTCTAAAATATAAGTAAAATAGAATCATTATGTGTACTACTGAATAATTACAATAATTTATGTAGTATTTCAAGAATCATTCAACAAAAATTACTTAGATTCATCATAAAATTCAGGTTTTAGTTTTACTTTCAAAAGGATTTAAATGATGCGAATAATAATATTTTATTTTGTTTTGATCTATAAACATAATTTAAAAAATTATAAATTCCAAGTTTTATACATCTTTTAGTTATTAGGAATCATATTCTACGAAATATTCCTGACACTTCAACCTTCAAATAAATAAATGAAGATTTCTATCTTCTGCTATCAAATTTGATCGGCTTATAAAGTTTTGAATAGAAAATGCTTAGAACATTCAATATTTTCATTCCTAGGCCAATCAGTTTTGAGCAATCCTGGCAGTTGATTGGGTTACCATCTTTGAAATTGTCTATGAAGTGGTTTAAAATTACCCATTTTTATTGGATAGTGAACTGCAGATATTCATAAATGAGTCAGTTTTAGAGACTGAGTTGATTGAAATTTATCGCTTTTATTATTCATCATAAAGCTAAACATTATTCATTTTCTAAAGCATTTATAGACGCATGTTACATACTATGTAGTTATTTACTTCATTTAGGTGCTTTTTATAGATGCATTTCTATTATTAAAGTTTTACAAATTAGCCATTGAACCTTGAATTGAATATTATATATATATATATATATATGTCTTAAATGAAGTTGATTTATTTAATTAATAATATTATAAAAGTCACAAAAAAGTTTCTTATATTTTTTCTAAAAAGAAAATATAATTTCATATTTATTTCATTTCATGCAGACACTTACTATAATTATTTATATTTTAATTCGAGTTTTTGTCGATCTGATGGCAACATATTGATAAAAGATAATTATTTCCCTTTCACACGTAACGTGCTCGTGCAGATTAAATGTTATTGTTTTGTACGAAATATATTGTTAAAAAATATAATTAATATATATTTTTTAAAATTTCGTTAAAAGTAGAAACTTAATTTATATGTTAAAATACTGATACCATTAGAAAGCTAATTTTTTAATCTTTAATTTGATGTAAAAATCATCTTTGTACGACAATGTTTTCTGAAGCTATAGCGGAAAAAAGTCGAAATTTCGCTTAATTTTTTATTAATTCAAATTCTAACTAAAAATTCGAAAAAAGGGATCCGAGGTGCACATTCCCGACCTCCAAGGTAAGCATGTACTAAATTTGGTAGTTGTACGTCCGTTCGGCCTAGAGCGCCAACACACACACAAACATTGAGCTTTATTGTAAATATAGATGAAAGAGTTCAACAATGTTTTGTCAATCTTTTCTCAGTTGTAACATGTGTCAATGTTGTCGGCCATCATTATTTGTTAAAAGTTTTGTGTTTATTGTTATTATGCTTCTGACGCATTGCAATCCATTGAAGAAAGTGATATCTATGATAAAAATATTTATACTATTTATTATGAAATAATTTAGAGTATTAATGTTCTCTTTTCTAATATATACGGTTGTTATAATTAAAGTTCCACTTTGAAATGGTCATAAAAAGAAAACTACTGAACTCAACGATATCAAACTTGGTAATGGTTTAAAGGAGGTAATGAGAATTTTTTTTTCCTCTAAAAATGTTCAAAAACTCACCGCCAGGGGGAAATGATACCATATGCAATATTGTAAAGAAAAAAAAAAGACGTGAAATCATCCATTTAATTGTATCTGAATACGTTACAAATCATGTTCAATGTGTGTTGTCTCAAAAGCGCTGTTTATGGTGATAACCTAAATAATGTAGTGGAACTGAAAGATGCCACACAGTGGAATTTGTTTATATTAATCCTGATATGCTAAGAGCTTCTGTTGAGAATGCAGTAATGAGATTTAACTTGCTTTCAGAAAATGGTGGACGCTATATTGAACATGCTTTGTAACACGTTTCAGACACAATTAAGCACATTTTCATGCCCTATTTCGCTTAACAATATTGCATATAGCACGATTTCCCCTCTGGTGGTGAGTTTGTGAATTTTAGGCAGGGGGGGGGGGGGCGAAAAATAATTCCCATGACTTACTTTAAATTATGACCAGTTCTGATATTATTTGGTCAAGTAATTTTCACTTTATTACCATTTTAAAGTGAAACTGTAATTATAACCACTCTACATATAATCTTAATATATTTAAAGTTATTGACAAAACTAAAAACTACACTCTGCCTCAATCACTAACACAATTTCGCCAATGTTTTTATTATATGAAAGCTATTAGTTGTATTTGGGGGTAATTGTATCCAAGGGGTTAATTTATAAGATATTAAAATGGGACCCACTCTATTTGCCATATAACCTTGTAACCAAACAATCCTCAAAGTTATTTGACCACTTTCGGTAAGAATTTCATGATTCATCTAATCGTTTCATTCATCAGATGGCAAGCAGAGTTAATACCACTTCTCAGGACACTATCTTACATTTATTAATTTCAATGGTCAAACCTTATCCGAGGTGACAAAAAATTAAATAATTTTTAAGGCTAGCGTAGAATACCGTACTAATCATACATCTGTATGAGAATGCATCGCTCAAATATAGCATAAAATTTAAAATAGCGATGAAATGAAAGAGCAATGAAATCAATGGAAAAGAAAGAGAATGAAAAACTCAGGAGATTCAATGGATTATGTGTGGCGAAAGAGTCCTTCGGTCATCCCGATCTCTTAATTTATTTCACTCTGGTCTCCCAATTTATCCAGTCTCGATTACTTACGATCATCTCGATATCCCAAATTATCTAGCCTAGATTACTTTTCATGGGATCATATGAAGAGTCTTGTTAATATAACTCCATCTGACTTAGATGAGAATCTACTAGTAATTGCTCAAAAATTTGTAGCTGATGCACATATTTGGCCTCCTTAAATATATTTATATTGCTTCAGCAAGGATGTCAAGCGAGTATCGATGTTGGTGAACATAGATTTGAAGTATTATAAAAGTATTTTTCTTTTCTTTCATTTTTCATTTTCGGTATTTGTGCTTTACCGCGTAATTTGAGGCCATACATTCCTATACAACAAATGATAGTTGGATTATAAGCTTTAAATTACGAAAGTTGCACGAAACTTTTAAGTTACCTTATCTTGAATTATCTATATGATTTACCTAGCTTAAAACTTAAGACCAATATAAGAAAATATATTGTAAGTAAAAAGAAGGTAAAAATAGTAATCCATGATACCTAACCAAGCTCATCTGACTCACGATTAAAGAAATGTTTTGATCCTTTTGTCGGTAAGCGAGGGTAAGCTGTTTATCTCCAGAACTTTCACCAAAAAAAAATCACTGAAATTATCAACTCCATTTATTGGTCTATTTTCTGTTAAGGCATACGTTGATCTACTAAATTCGAATAATCCTAATACCTTAAGAGCTCAGCTAAAATTCTTCAATCTTCCTTCTAAAGATAATATTATCCAACTATTCGTTAATTAATCCACTAGACATTATTTCATGGCATGGCTGCATTACAGTATATCTCTTGAAGCCAGATGGGGTATCACCAAAACTTTTACATGAATTCTGTTATGAATATATTTGTATATTATAAATCCTATAACTTTGGCTAGTAATATTTGTGAAGTACCTATTGACACGAGACTTTTAGAGACTTCTTAGATGTAATATTTCCCTGTCTGATTCACGATAAATGGCATTTCCAGCCAGCTGTGTCATCACCTGTTAAAACTCTCAATAATTAAATGCCTCTAGATTGCTGGATGGGGAATCTTTTTCACCTGTATGGTCGTCATATCTGTTCATTAGTGACGTTCAGCTGAAGAACCACATGTATGCTCATCGTTAAGAGAAACTTATTGCACCTTCAAGAAGAAAGAGTGTCAAACCCATTGTGAAGGAACTATCATTAACACGTGTTCTTGAATAGTCAGTTACGCAGATGCATCATTCATGCAAATTTCCACTATCGACTGGTGTCATGAGGGGGTCCTTTTTCTGAACGGCTATTGAGTGATGGAGAACTCAAGAGGACCAATGTGAAATGAGAGGCGGAGATTGGACAGATATAAAATACGGGATTTGTTTTTTGAAGAAGAGGAGAGAGACTTCTTGGGTTGCGAACAACTAAATTGCGAACTACAAACTTCTAAATATAATCAATATGTAGTATCAAGTCAATATAGTCGTATAATATATGTAGCATTAAAAATACTATGTTGCCAATATAGTCAATACATAATAATAAATCAATATTTAGTCCTTTAGCTCTTGAAGTTAAACAAACAGCTGTCATTAAATAATTTGTTGGAGAAGCGTTCATTTTTCTGGTTTCTATAAAACTTTATTTCTTACTAGCTGGTACCCAGGGCGTTGCTGCCGCCGAAAAAAAAATAATATTAAGTGCAATCAACAATAATTTGGCAATGTTTTATCAATATAAGATAAACGGTACGACAGTATATATAATACGAACAAACAAATATGCATTTTTATATATTATATTTGTGTATTCTTTTAGAATTGTAAAACTTGCTGTTCTTTTAGAATAGTAATGAGTTTAGTTAAATTAACGTCCCGTTTAAAGCAACTGAAGGGCTATTTTGGGATGGACCTCGTAATTTTGAGCCACGGTCAGATGACGAAGACGACATCTGAACTGGCACTTCCCTCTCCATACCACACCAGCGGGAGAACATTTAGCCTGACAGATTTAACGTGCAAGAGATCCCCTCACACGACGGTTCTTCGGTAGAATCGAGTCTCGAACCTGAAATCCTCCGGTTCCGAAGCCGAGACCTTACGAATAGGCCACCGCGACTCCAGAATCGTAATGAAGGAAATTATTCTTTTAATATTCGTTCAGAATTCTCAAATTTAATTTTAGAAAATCTGATTACAATATCTTCTTTCAAAATTGATTAAACCTAGAAAATACATTTGTACCATAAAATCATTAATTTAGTTGAAAAGATAATTTTTTAAAATTAAGATAGTGCAAAATTATTTGTTCTACAATATTTTTGGTAATTACTGCGAAAAACACTAAAAGTTTATTAAAATTCAAGAACCCCAGAGTTGGTTTCCCCAAAGCTTTCTCGCACAATCCTTAATAAAGTAGTGACCTCCGAGAATGATTTGAATGATATTTGCGTATTAAAGCTACAAAATATAAACTTTTAACTTGGATTTATCATTCCTACGGAATCTTTGTCTCCTCATCAAATTATCTGAAGATTAATCCTTGGTAAATAGATGTATTTGAAATTCGATTTTTTTTAAATTTTAGATAATTGTACTATTTCTATAACCGTCCCGTAGATGTAAACAATTAGCTGACCAAGTTTCATCGCAATCGGATGAACAGTTTAGAAAGGTATAAGAGACATACAGACAAATATTCATTTTTATTTATATAGATAAATGATAGGCTCAAGTTCTTGATAATGACCAATTCTGGTGATCATATTTTAAGATTTTATAAGAGATTATAATGTAAACATTTTGATGGTTAAATTATATAGTGGTTCTATCTTATATTGTTCTAACTTTGTTTGTAGAAAGTCTTTGATATGTTATTTGGTACATTATTATCATCTAACATTATATTTTAAAAGGTTGAAGAGAGTCACAAATCAATGCTGCAGCTGAACATACTGATTTGTTAGCCAACTAACATGATCACTTTCACTCAAAGATCCTATCATACTTTATCAAACTGCAATATAATTAGCTTGTATTGTATTTTATTAACAGGAAAGATTTATAACATTATGGGATTTTCATTATATTCGAGCAATACTAATATAAAATAAAAAAAAATTAAACAGATTGTCCAATCCAAATACGCGAGTTTCACAATCTAGATTCTAATTCTTACATTGCGATCCAAGTATATTGTCGAAGTCTAGAATAATATTAGAAGAGTATTCTGTTAGAATAGAAGGGTATTCTGTTACCAGACCTTATTAACGTGAATTACTGTTGCTCAGGCATCACAAATCAGTACTTAAAGTTTCCTCATTAATCATAGTGATCAGTTCACATGATGTCGATTGTCTCTTACAACAGACAGCCGTTTAAAATATCACTGATCTTGATCATCTTGGAAACATGCTGTATTACTGTTAAAAAGCTATGCCTTCCACAAGAATTTTTGATAAGTTTTTCAAACTTAAAACCTTAAAAACCAAACTTAAAAATCAGAAACACCTTTCAAATGTTATATAAGTAAATTGGTTGTCAACTTAATACCATATATTTAAGTTAACGTCAGACAAAAAAAAAATGGGAAAAGACTTCAATAATTGCATTTACATTAAAAATATCATAATACATCTGTATCCAACTGTTGAAGAATGTTTTACATGGGAACAAAATTTCGCAGTTTTACCATTAGTGACTTATATCTTAAAGAATTAATTTTTCATCTTTGGGAATAAGTTCTGAAATGGCAAAAAATCAGAAATTTCAGTTTCATTCTTTCTTCTCAAAAAGTGTGCAAATTGTCCTTCATATCGTCAATAAGTAAAAAATAAATTAATTAAGAGGCAGCTTTTGAAGGAGCAAACCAAACTTGTTTTATTGGAGATGCATTATTTCATATACAAGCACAAAATTTTACTAATTCTCCTATTAGTGATTTACATCTTTGAGAATGCATTTACATTTTTTCTTCATCTTTGGTAATAAATTCTGGAATGGCGAAAAATCCCAATTTTCAATTTCCTCTGTAAACCTCAAAAATTCTGATAATTGACTCTCATATGGTGTACAAGAAAAAAAATGAAAGGTGGCTCATAAAATAGTAAACCTAACAATTGTTTTTTAAAGATGCATAATTTTCTTATATAGGTATAAAATTTCATTATTTATCTTATTAAGATTAATTATTATTAATTATTTTTATCATTTAAAGAATCAGTTCTTCATCTTTGGTAATATGTTTTACAAAGACTAAAAATCATAGTTTCCAGTTTCATTTTTTATGCTCAAAAAATTTGGAAATCGACTCTGATGTTGTCTGCAAGTTGAAAAAAAATAAGGGGTGGTTATTGAAGAAGAAAACCAAACTCTTGTTTTGTTGAAGATGCATAACTTGATATATAGACACTAAACTTCCATTTGTAATTTGCATCTTAAAGAATCAATTCTTCATCTTTGGTAACTAGTTCTCCCACACAAAAAGACCCCAATTAAAAATCCTAATTTCCAATTGCATCCATTATCCTCGCAAAGGCAATAGACTATCATAAGGTCTACAAATAAAAAATTGAAAGGCGGCTCTTGAAGGAGCAAACCAAACTCTGGACATTCCGGAAAGTCTCCTTCAGCAAGACGAGAAATCCGGCGCAAATAACAGAAATTCCTCTCCGAATTATTATTCCGAGTCTCCTTCTAGATGTCCTGCGAGGACATTCCCCTTTTGCATTCCTCCCTTTTGTCCTTCCCATTAGTTAATCGAGACGTCTCCCGTCCGGGGGACTGATTTGATTGTTGGCCGCCGCGAGGAATAATCAAATTCCTCTCATTAGACTGTTATTACGGAGACGAGAGGGTGATTTATGGCACCCAGCGGCGAAGAAAAGGCTTGAAATCTTGCCGAGCACTTCCCAAATTTGATGGTATGCGGACGCTTTAAAGCTGTAATTATTTGCCTCAGAAAATGCAAATGATTCGCCTTAGAAACGCGTATTTTGTTCGCGGCTTCATAATAAAGTTTATGAAATAAAGACAGTAAATCAAAGTTAGTGCAGGTTTTCATGTTTGGGTAAGACCTACAGGGATATTTTCCCTCGCTCTGCTTGCAAGTAGGCTGTTTCTAAAATTATAACCCAGCGCCTAATTCTCAACTGAATGAATCCATATTCAGAGAGCCTAAATTTTGTAAATAAACAAATTAATGCATACTTTACTGGAAAGTTTCACGGATCAAGATAGTAAAAGAGTTTTAACATTAATTTGAAATATTATTTAAAAATTCACTGTCGCAGATGAATTTTACATGAGCTATGGTATACATGCAGATGAATTCTGGTATTTTTGTGGTTATTTTCCCTAAATATTTCAACATTTTTAACCAAAAAAAAAATTAAGAAAAACTTTATTTAGATTTATCATTAAGGTAATCAAAAAGAACTATAATAACTCTTGCATTTCAAAGTAAACGCTACTTCATTACAAGCATGTAGCTGAGCTCAGAAGAAAATAATCGAGTAAGCTACAAAATAGATCAAATAAAAAAATCAAACAGATTGTCCAATCCAAATACGCGAGTTTCGCAATCTAGATTCTAATTCTTACATTGCGATCCAAGTATATTGTCGAAGTCTAGAATAATATTAGAAGACTATTCTGTTAGAATAGAAGGGTATTCTGTTACCAGACCTTATTAACGTGAATTACTGTTGCTCAGGCATCACAAATCAGTATCTAAAGTTTCCTCATTAATCATAGTGATCAGTTCACATGATGTCGGTTGTCTCTTACAACAGACAGCCGTTTAAAATATCACTGATCTTGATCATCTTGCAAACATGCTGTATTACTGTTAAAAAGCTATGCCTTCCACAAGAATACATGGTTTACATGCAGATAAATTCTGGTATTTTTGTAAAAAAATTAAGAAAAACTTTATTTAGATTTATCATAAAGGTAATCTAAAAGAACTATAATAACTCTTGCATTTCAAAAAAAAAACGCTACTTCATTACAAGTATGTAGCTGAGCTCAGAAGAAAATACTCAAGTAAGCTACAAAATAGATCAGATGAAGAGAGAAGTACAAAATAATTTTTATTAGATTCTAAAAATTTACCAATAACATATAATTTAATTATTATATTTATGGCAATAATTTTCTTTCTCTTATGGTGCCATTGTACAGCGATGTGCCACAACAGCATAGCAAATGTAAATGATGCTCAGAAGATATTATTGCTATGAATCCGTAATATTATTTTCTTACAATTACTCCTTTTATCATTGATGAAAAGAAAGTGAGTGAGTCCTCGACCTTAGTGAGCCTTTCCTGATTTTGAGACGAAAGTGACAACAAAACTGAAAGTTCATATGAGAATTATGAAGATATCTCTATTAAGAGTCGAGATATAGATCTTTTAAAAAAATGTCATATCCTCTTGGGAAATTACAAAAGATAAAGAGCTCACATGAGACTAGAATGGAGTTGCTAGTTCTAATTGCAGTTTGTTTAGTTTAGTTTAATTATATTAACGTCCCGTTTAAAGCAACACGAGGGCTATTTTGGGACGGATCTCGTAATTTTGAAGGGGCCTGGTGGTAAGATCTCGGCTTCGGAACTGGAGGGTTTCAGGTTCGAGACTCGATTCCACCGAAGATCCGTCGTGTGAGGGTGTCGTCTTCGTCATCTGACCGTGGTTCAAAATTACGAGGTCCGTCCCAAAATAGCCCTCGTGTTGCTTTAAACGGGACGTTAATATAACTAAAACTAAACTCGTAATTTTGAACCAAGATCAGATGATGAGGACGACACCTGAACTGGCACCCCCTCTCCACACCAACAGGAGGACGTTTGGCCTGATAGATTTAACGTGCAAGAGACCCCCCCCACACACGACGGTTCTTCGGTGGAATCGAGTCTCGAACCTGAAACCCTCCGGTTCCGAAGCCGAGACCTTACCCCCAGGCCACTGCGGCCCTTCTAATTGCAGAGAGAGCTCTTTAGCTATTTGGATTGAGCTGTTTTCCATTTAGCGACATGCAACTGGCTTCTTATGTCAATATAAATATTGTTCATTTCATACGCCTTGATAGAGCTTTTGTTTCTTTATTCTCTTGTTTTCTATGAAATAAAGTGTTTGATCTGCATCTTCTTTCACATGCTTTTTGAGACATGATCTGCATCTTCTTTCACATGCTTTTTGAGACACCCAATAGACATACTTTTTGAGTGTCTTAACTGTACTTCTCGTTTTTCTTCGAATCGACGCAAGAATCCTGCTTAGCTGTGTTGCAAAGGTAGATTTTTAAACTATGGAACAGCCTATAAAAATTTACATATTAAAACATAAAAAGAAATGTTGCAACATAGAAAAGGATAAAATGTAATAATGTAGATAATAATTAAGCCTGAAAATGCCAATACCTTCAAGTGAAGTACTGAAATATTAAAAAAATTGAAACAACGAATAAATGTAAAAAAGTCATACACAAACAGTTATTAAGATGTTAGAAATACAATTATGATAGTCAATGGCTTTTAGAAAGTTAAAAATATTTTGGTAATATTTTTCATCCACCGAACATTGTAAAAATAATGTTGATTTCAAAAAATGTAAATAAAAAGATTTAAATTGTTAATAACTTAATTGCTAATATTTAGTTATTAATTAAATTTAATACTTTGTACACACTGGTGCCCTTTCACCGGAAATGGGGTGCCTATGAGTGAAGCTATTGTATCTTATCACGAATTAATTTGACATTAAATAATAGGCCACAAACCAATCTTAGAATTTATGACAACGAAATGACAATTACTGTAACAAAATATAATTTGTTGTGGATCTTTAAATCCCATACATTTTGCCAAGTTATATAAATGGGACTATTGAAGGACTTCTTAACTTCACAGTACGAAAGTTCTTGGATTAAAAGAAATTATTCAGATTTTGTTACAGCAATTTTCATTTTGTTGTCATAAATTCCAACAAAACTAGCGACCGAATAGAATGTGATTTGGAAGCCCTTATTTTATAGATGCAAAATGTGTTGAATAGAGAAGGGAATGAGATGCATCCTTCTGTGATAGTGCGAAAGCATTTCCAATATATTTATGCCATTGATACAAATTATGACTTTCCTCTGGACAGAAGGTGAAATTTTTTGCTGAGCACAGAATAATGTCAACAGTCCAGTAGTAGAAACTGAGCCACAACAACGCAGACGATGGCTCAATGTATCAGATGAAACCATTAAACAACTTAGAAAAAAGTTAATTTGAACTGTATAAAAAAATTATAGTGTGAATTTTCAATGTGTGGGAGATATGTAGAAGCTTTTAAAACAAAAAATTTTCTTTCCGAAGGAAAAAAAAAAATTTGTCGAGCTCGGATAATCTTTTAAATCAGTTACAGAGAAATAAAAATTTTAATCTTCGCCATTTCCTTCCCTCCTAACCTTTTGCAATGCATTACCCTTTAAATTTTGAGCCTCCCAAAAAATTGTAAAAATTTCGTAAAAATTGTGCTTGTCTTTTTGATTCTGTGGGCGTTCCATCATACAGAACATTATACCACTATAGCTCTAAAAGTGCGCTGCAATGCTGAATTTCATGAGCATTGCAACGAAGCATGAAATTGAGTAAAATCTCTTATCTTATATAAATAAAAACGAATGTTTGTCTGTAAGTCTTTTATGCCTTCCTAAACCGTTCATCCGATTGCGATGAAACTTGGTCAGCTTAATGTTTATGGGGATGGATCTAAGGGATAGTACAGAGATAGCGGAACACCCCCGACCGGCCAACTTTAGAGTCTTAGGGTCAGTAAAACCGGAGGGCCCGCAAAGGAATAGTACAATTGGGGATGCTCGGGAGTATCTACGGGCTGGTTATAAAAAGAGTACAATTATCTAAAATCTTAAAAAAAAAAAAATCGAATCTCAAAGCATCGATTTACCAAGGATTAATCTCAAAATAATTCGCCAAGGAGACTAGTTTCTGTAGAAATGCTAAATTCAAGTTAAAGGTAAACATTTTGTAGCTATAGTACGCAAATGTCATGCGAATCATTCTCAAAGGTAACGATTTTAATACAGATTATTAGAAAAGTTTTGAGGGACCAACCCTGGCGGTTTTAAATTTTAATTATATTTTAGCGTTTTTCGCAGCAATTACCAAAAATACTGCAGTAAAAATAACTTTGCACCATCTTAATTTTCAAAAATTATCTTTTCAACTATGTTATGGTATAAATACATTCACAAATCACGAGATACAATCAATAGTTTCTTCATTACCATTCTGAAAGTACACCAAGTTTTACAGTTCGAAAGAATATATAAATCTAATACATAAAGGTGAATATTTGTTTGTTCGTATTTTACATAATGTCTTTACGTTCCTCCAATTTCGATAAAACATTGCCAAATTGTTGAATGATTGCACTTAATATTATTTTTTTCTGCGGCAGCACCGCGCCAGGTACCAGCTAGTATTTGAATAAAAAAGTGTTACTTAATAAGTCCGAAGCAAATTCAGCATGATGACCACAAGGAAGTTTGTTCAGATTAGCTATTGGATGGCAATGCTTGAAGTTCATGGCTTGATGGCAATTCATCAATACCTTGATCGTTTTTTGGTGTTTCTGATGGTTTGGTTAATCTCTCCACACCATTTTCAATACAATCAATTTACAATTAAAATTAATTACATTGTTTAAAGTAAAAAAATGAGCTATAGTATTTACATAACCAAACTATTTATATATGTCGTAATGCATTTATCTGGTTCAAATCAATTGAAAATTACTCTATTTATAATGTTGAAAAGATAATGCACAAAGTATTCGAAGAATACATCGCACAATCTGGGTTCCAAGAATCCTATGTAATCTGGCAAGAAAGCAGATATTTTGTACATTAGATTATGAAAGCCAATTCAATATGTAGATAGACTTCCAAATAAAATATATCTAAATATAATTTGTGGACATGATTTACTAGTTCAAAATTGCATCTATTTGGAGCTATTAGTTGTTGCAATTCGCATTCAATCAAGAGCGTCAGCAATTATTATATCTTTAGGATCCAGTCTGGGCTAACAGGGAATTTGATGACAATGAAAGTTATACACACGCGTGTTATAACCCTAACATCATAAAGGGTTCGATTTTCTCAGAAAATCCGAAGGACAGGCAACCTCTCTCTCGTCACACACATTGGATCGAAGATAGGTAAGTGATTTGATAATCTCTTCGATACTGCTTAAAAATCAAAAAGCGATTCACCGATACCTTAATCGTTTTCACTAGGGACGGAAAACTCTCCCTGGATCAGTGCAGGAGAGGTCCATTAGCGTCTACGGTCCGCTTTGAGCGTAATTAAAGAGTCCACTCCCGGCAAATCATTCGCAACAGGTCCTAAGAAACACCTCTTTCTCTCAAAGAAAATCAACCCGTTTGGATAATCCCTCCCACGCATGCTCTGGGGGGGGGGCGAGCAACACACTGTACTTACCGATGATGTATGCTGCGTAACTCGACGCCCATTTTTTGTCATCAAATTGTCGTTAGCGCGTAACTTGTAACGATGTCTTTCCATCCTTCCCCCTTTCTGTCTTTGATTTTTTCGTTTTTCTCGATATGTGAATTCCTCTCAACACCCTTTCATGCTTCCCACGAATTTTGTATGTTTATTCGAAGCATAGGCTGGATTTTCTTTGTTTATTTGGAGAGTTTCTGGATGGTAAGTGATACGGTTGGCTGGCCGATTGTTTTTGTAGATTCGATGAAGGTCACACCATTTCTGCTGTCCCTGGTAAAGTAAAAAAATCAAATTGTCTTGATCTCTGATTACTCTAACAAGACAGTTTGCGAGACCTTAAGTTAAATTGAAGTCCCCTGAGGAGAAGATTTATAGTCAATGACAAATCGACACCTCGAGAAAAAGTTACGAATGTCCCCGTCACCAATGAATCATTACGGTTTAGAGCTCCAGATTAGTTTAATTTAATTATATTAATGACCTGTTGAAAGCAACACGTCTACCATATCAAGAAAAATCTCTTAATGCTGAAACATGATTAAATTATGTTTAGCTATAAAAAGAATTAAGTGAACAATCACTGCTATATAAATATTTCCTAGCAAAGAATATGCAAAGACAATTTCTTTGTAAAGAATATATGACACAGTTTGAAATATCTTTGTTACATTTCAATATCTTGAGAGGATGTCTAATAAATGATATTCAAAAAGTTACACAAATGATCCCGTTATCATTACATGACTTCGTTATGGCTTAGAGATCTAGATTAGTTCAGTTATGTTAATTATTTGTGTAAAAGC
This sequence comes from Argiope trifasciata, assembly GCA_026543055.1. Taxonomy (NCBI): domain Eukaryota; kingdom Metazoa; phylum Arthropoda; class Arachnida; order Araneae; family Araneidae; genus Argiope; species Argiope trifasciata. The sequence goes on along the minus strand of JAPMOQ010055483.1, from coordinate 1,691,309 downwards.
AACATATTTATTATTTTGGGGAAACAGTATTAATATGGGACCCAGTCAGAAGATAAAAAAGCTGATTTAGTTGAAAATCTATTTCAAGAATAAAATGAATAAACAATTATCATTCATGAATTATTATTTAATTTTAAAACTTTAGAGATGGGCATATATTTCAATTAGAAATATATCACGACTAACATATAGAATTATATTTTATGTGGTTCTATTCAATAAATGCATTATACTACTCAAATTTTTATACAATACCCCCACCCCTCCTAATACTATCATCCGTCTTTAGTAAAAAAGATTATGGCATATTAAAATTTTAAATAAAGTAAGTTCTACATTCCCGTGATTCCATTTGATCGAGTAATAAAGCTTTTAATATCGTTATTTTATACGACTTTGCATCGTTTAAATGAGGGTAAAAGTCGATAATCAATGGATGGCATTTTCTCATGCTGCATTGCTGATTGGTTTGTATTAAAAAGAATTGGAAATTGCATAATGCAGTCCAGTTTAGACGCACAGGAATATAACCTTGTTTTTTTATTCAAAGTTTTAATATTCAGAAATATTTTACAGACCATGACTCATAAAAAAATTAGCATTTTTTCCATTTTGAAACTTTAATCATTAACGGTTTAGACACTAACTCTTTGGTCATAATTAAAGTGAACATTCTGCATAATACATGCATATAAAACAGAATGGTTTAGAATCATATTTATAAATATCTTAGATTTATAATAAATGATACTTTACCGTAATAATGGCACACCCTTTGTAACTAATTTACTGTATTTCTTTTGTCTCTGTTTAAAAGAAAAGAAAAACAAATGTTTTCGGTATCTATCATTACCTTTGTCAAACAATATTTATATGATTTTAAGAAAATTTATAATAAAAAATATTTATAGTCAATGATATGCTCAGAACTCACAAGTTTAGGAATGATTTCACAATGAATGATGACTCTATTACGCGATTTTTCTTTCTTTAGATCTCCAGAAAGGATTCCATGAAATTAAACACTTCAGCATTATTAATTAATTATTCAAAGGTTTTCATTTTACGTTATAATCTTTATAATATGATTTATTATCGAGGAAAATTTATGTTGATAGTATATGCGAAAGATAGCACCACTATTAAATATGATATTTGTATTTCTATCTGTCTATGAGCTCAAGAAAAATTTCCACTAATGTTAAATCTTAACTTTAATTGTTGAGTTTTCTTGCAATTTACAGGAATTCAAACATGACAATTTTTATTGCTTTTATTCAAGCAGGGCTATTTCATCGTGAAAAATGTCACACTTTATAATTTTTTTCTACACTTTCAAGTTATTGATTGTTAAACAGGCGACAAACCTGAATCTTTTAACGTTTAATGGGAATAAATCATTTTATATCCAAGCGAGTTCCTTTTTTCCTTTTGTATAAATTATCCACTATTTTGACTAATGGAGATACATTTCCTAGATAGGTATAAACTCTTGCCAATTGAGCGATTAATTGAAAAAGTAATGTCTGTTAGCAATAACCGATATATCGTGGTCCTTCCAAACAAATGCAGTCATAGATTTACTAACTATATTAGAAATCAGCTACACTCTACGTTGTTCGCCCCATTTACTTTACGATAACAACATTTACTTTACTCAACACCTTTTGTTGAATAAAATGTAGAAAATGAAGAGTTTTAATTTATTTACAAGATATTTATACCTACAAAAATAATTTCATATCTTTTAACACTAAATATCATATGTCTGAAATGTTTTTCGAAATTTCGAATGCTGCAAAATATCAAGAATGTATCAAAATATTGTTGTAAAACATTGAGAAGCTAGAAGTTAAAGGCATTGAAGAGCAATATTTTGGATACAGGTGATATTCTCTAGTAGGAATTCTTACATTTGTTAATACGCCAATAATTCAGTGGATTAAAATATGATATGGCTAAGAATTATGAAAAAAAAGGAAGAATGTTCTGAAGTACATTCTCTGACCTTCACAGCATTAATTAAAAGTAAGGAACTCAATGTGCAATTCAACAGTGAGTTGGTTACTGCAATCGTAGCGACTAATGAAATGTTTCCTTTAAGCAAAACACAAATATATGTCAGCTTCTCCAGAATTCTTGATTACACATATTCAATGTTTCTCACCTGTCTTAAAAAGTTCGTTGATTCGCCATTCAAACACTTACAACTCTCTTGAGAGCGATTGTAATTTGAAATCAGGTTAAGGTATATGATAACAATAGGATTGAATTTTTTTTAATGTTCGAAAAATAATTTTACTTTTGAATATTTGCATTAAAAAAATTGAAAAATATCCATGAAACCAAAACATATCATTTAAGTGGCAAACGTTGCTTTTTTTTTTAAAATTTGAAAATGGAACTTATTTTATTTTACTTGAGAAGAAGTATAAGACAAAAATCTTCTTCATGAGTGAAATTGATCGAATGACTTTTTTTTAAATTTTGCTGATATCTTTATATATTCTCTAGTTCCTGCATCAAAAGATAAGCTGTATTGCTTTCCCTTTAAATATTGAGGTTCGACTGATAAATAAAAGGAAATTTTAAATTTTTTTCATATTGTGAAAATACCGAATCAGCTGTAAAATATTTCTAAGGAATAGATTACCTATTCCCTTCAGGAACTGTAGAACATATTGAAAATTATTATTCAAATTCGAGCGAACACCCTTCACGGGGGAGCACCTCGAAGAGTGGTGGAGAATCTGGCTTCTCCCATCGATGACGAGTCGTACTTCCTTCGGGAATGGTTGCACCGTGGTCGCTGATGGCACTTAGGACTTAATCACTATTCTGCCATTGTTGCTGTTGGTAATTCATTTTTCTTTATCCGTTTGCTTTTGGGCGAGTCGGAGAGCTAGAGATATGACTATTCACATTTAAACGAAAAAATGTATTGGATCATAATTTATGAAGTTTTTTGTGAGAAAATTACATCAAATGTTAAAATTTGAAAAAAAAGCATCTAAAGATGTAAAATAGCATTGATACGTATGTAAATGCAAATATAAAAATATATGCAACTTCCCCAAACGACATAGGAACAAAATTTTACCACTTTTATAAAGAAACTTGTTCAAATATTAAGAATATAAAAAATTAGCAAAAAAAAAAAATCGATTTCTTAACATAGCCACCTACCTAATTATAATTCAATTTATTTTCTGCTCAACAAACAATTGATATTTATAATAATATGGGATCACTCAAAAGGTTAACTAGTAATAAGGAAAAATTGTTCAAAAAAATTGTGTTTTTTTTTTCTCTCTGCATTTTTAGAACAAATAGAGTTTGAGGAAGCTATTGTCTGTTGAACTTAATGAATTTTAAAAAGCATCGGGGAGATTTAGAGAGAAAAAAAATCATGGCAAAAACACCTTTTCTTTGCATCTGAACGCATGATTGAAATCTTTCTTAATGACATACTGAAGTGCAACTTTTTCAGAAACAGTAGGAAATGCACCCGTGATTGCGTAATTTGGCATATTTAGAAATAGAAGGAAGAAGAAAAAAATCAGGATCCTTTCCTGTTCTGCTCCTTTGTATTGTTCGAAAGTTTTATTATTTTTATTTCTCCGTTACAGTGAAATGAAGGGGAAAAAAGAACACATTGTATTATGTGTTGTACAAAATTTATAATTTCTTCCTTGATGTATTTTTCAAAATCAGAATATATATTTTTTCTTTGACTTTTTTAATAAATTGCTAAATTCCTGTTTTAATATCATGTTAGAAAAAATTAGTAATATAATTCTTATGAAACCAATTCAGTCTTTTTTAATCACCTTCGGATTTACTGTTAAAAGAAATTAAATTTTATCAAAACAAAGTAAAATGATGTTAAGCGAAAATAAAATTGATTTAAGTTCTACAAATCTGTATGTTCATGCTTAGGTGCGCGCGTGCGTATGTCTACTTATATGATGAATGGTAACCATCTATTTTGCTTGTAGTACATGTGACAAAAGGTAACCAAATGAAAAGAAAATCCACGGAAATATAAAAATAGTTGAAATATTAAATTTAAAAAAATCATTGGGAACTTCCATCAATTCAATATAGTTGTCGTGTCCGTGTTTTTCACGGAAAGGGGGTGCAGTAGCTTCTGAGGGTAAAGAACCCTGAGCACCCAGAGGGCAAAAGTCTGACTTCTACCTCACACACATGACACAACTCTTTTTAGGGGGTGGTCGAATTCATTCAGACACTCATTCATCCGTCAGCAAGTCGGAATTTAGATCCAAATCAGAGACCGACTCATCCCTGATTCAGCACCCCCAGAGGTATCGTTTTGTTATAGGAACTTGGAGGATTTTGTAGTCTCGACATATTTAACGTGCCCCAACTGCCATTAGCCAACATGGCGATCTTTTTGGCCAAGACGAGGACAGAACCCGCGACCTTTCGGTTACGAGACAGACGCTCTACCAACCAGGCTACCGCGGCCTCTATCAATTCAATCTAAAATATGATATAGATCTACTTTGCTAGAAACAAAATCAAAATATTTTTTTCCCATTTGTTTAAGATGAATTTTTGAGTTACTTCGGAAGTATAGATCGATAAATCATCTTTGAAGAATATTGTCTACAAAATTTTGTACAAATGATAAATCATTTGCTAATTTTCATTTATCTAACAGTTTGTGTTTTTGAGTTATCATTTTCACATGAACATGAACAGATTGACTTTTTGTAGCAGACTTTGTCTAAAATTTGGATAATGTCGATTGCAAGGTATCACTGCATAAAAGCACATGTTAAATTTGATGCCTTCAACTCGTTGTGTTTTTGACCGATCATATTCCCAGACCAAAAGTCATAATTCCAAAAAATATTTTATCTTTCAAAAATACAGAAATTAAAAAAAAAAATCTTTAAACCGATTTTTTTAAATAAAAATATTTGTACATTGTAAATTTATATTCAAAAATTACATATATGAAGTAAAATATATTTTATTTTGTATATGCGTGTATTAAAAATAGTAATACTTACATATACAAATATTTAGTAAAAAATATAGAAATGTTTAATATAATATATACAAAATAATATAATATGTGCAATACTTCGCATCCAACACAAAGAAGGACTGATGAAATAAATTAATATCAGAAGTAATGATTTGTGCTTTGATTAAGTCCTGCTGATTGTTTTTAGCAAGATTTTGACCATCTTTATAAGCCAAATAAACCGATTTCTAGGGTATTTATTCGACACCAATTTACATTCAACAAGGTCGCAGACCTTCAACAACAGTATGTGAGATTTTGATTCACGACAAATTTAAAACACCTACAGTGTTGATAAATTTTGAAACAAAATATATTTCTTCATTTTTTTAAATGTCACGCGTTTACTTCCCCAATCAGAAACAGTGTTCTATTATACAAACAAGTTCTTAATTTAATGCTGATATATGAAGAGAATGTGTAGCAAAAATATGATAGAAAAAAATAGTTTTAATTTCAAGTTTAAAGAAATAAATTCTCCATATTAAGAAGAATAAGACATAATACGTGGGAAATAACGTCATTCATAGCAATCTGAAGAATGACAAAATTGAAGATTACATCCAGAAGCTGTCTTGGAAATTCTTCAACAAAATCAAGAATCATTTTAATCCAATCATCTCTTGTCAAGTATTAGAAAGCCCTAAAAAAGGGTAAAGTACCTAACCAAATAAAAATATTAAGCTGCCACTTTTTAACCAGAAATCACTCTTTTGAGACAATCTCCCTCACCTGGGGGCATCTCAGAAAGAGGATGAAAAGCTGCTGGAATGTTAGTTGGTTCTCTCTCCCAGCGTCTGTACAGGAATTATAGAAGTCGGTACCTCCTATCGATAACGAGATGTGTTCCCCTAGTGAAAAGTTATACCGAGGACGGTGATGCCCCTTTGAACTCAATCATTGTACCCACCAGAGTTGCTGCCTCGGCTGTCCGGTCAATCAGATTTAATACGAATGCTTTTATTAGGTGGGGTGAAGAGTCATTATGTTTATTTAAGACAAACTGACCATAAATCTGTTGCTTGAAGTCTTTTGCCATAGCCTCAAAAATCTGCTAAACTTTTTTCCAATCCTTTAATAAACCTTATTCTATGCAGATTTTGTGTACAGATTTAAAATGCTCTTTAACTAAATTACCGAGGTTTACCTAAAAATCCATTTTATGCACAAACTGAGAAAAAGTACATCACCATTTAAAACAATCAAAGAAGACTTGGTCTGCGTAATACTCACGTGCTAAATGCCAGTAACATAAAAAAATTGCAAAAAAATATCTTTTATCTTTAACATCAACATGTTTATAGTGAAATATTGAACTTTGAAAGTGTTTAAATCGTTATCTTTAAGAAAGTAAAAATTTGAGAATAAATTATTATGTAACTACAGTAATAAATTATTCAATTATTTTCAATTACATTGTTAAAGGCTGATAAAAGTGTATTAAATAATTTATTACATAATAGATCATGCAAATAGGAGTGAATTTGTTATATCTTTCATCGTAATGTGTAGGATAAACTTTGTACAATCTTTTATTTGTTAGATTCATGATAAGATTATTTAGCATTTAAAAATCCATTTCCTCATAGACATATTTTTGTCTACAAATTTCACTTTTTATCACATGTTTTGGATAGTTTAAACGTGCTTTGAATTTTAAGCATATTTTTCCTAGAAGAATTTAAATTATTTTTTCCTGAAATTACTTCATTTCAACGTAACTATGTCATTATGTAAAAGCAATTATAACTTCCAACAAGCAAATAACAGTAAGCAAAGTTTTCAATATTTTTTTAATTTCTCATTGCTCTGATAGAAACTATTGATTATAATAATCTTAATTTACTAAATATTCGGATTTTTTTTATTGTTCTTGAAAGTTCAAGTTAAAGCAAATATTTAGAAAAATGCTGAGGATAGATTCAACCTTTTTCAAGAATATGATTTGAATGAAATATAAGCAAAATTTTAGGAAGGTGGATTGCTTTCTATGAGGATTGGTTTATAATTAAAATGCAATAGAAGAAAGACATTCAATAATACATGAAAGTTAAAATGAATTGGCCTATAAATTTCAATGCATCTGTGGAATGCTTTTCTTGCTTATTCAATCCCAATCTACATCTCCATGGAACCTCAGACATGGGCATAGGTGATAATTCTCGCTTTCCTGGGGAATACACAAATCTTGTTGGAACAGCTACCCCTTATGGATGATAGGGTGTACCTCTTATGGAAGGGACTGTATTGTAGCTGATAGGAAACTTCTGGAAGAGTGGTTGTTTCTCGTCCCACTGGTAGATGCACAAATGCTCTAGGGGGGGGGGGGCAGCTAATCCCTACCGATAACGAGATGTACCTCTTATAGGAGGGATTGTATTATGACTTTAGTTTCCGCCAATGTATTGAGGCGATTTTATCGTCTGGCATTTTTTCTACCCGTATGCATATAAAGAGGATTGGAGTAAATGTTTACAGTTACACATAATCTAACCTGCCCCTTTCTTCCTTTATATTCACAGCAACATAGGTCATTTTATACTAAACCATTGTCAAGTTTTTATAATTTATAGTTACAACCATTAACTATTTGACGATCTGATAGTCAGTTGTTATTAACAGATTCATGTTTTGAATCTATAAAGGGGAAATTAATGAGAACAATCTCTCTTTAATTCCAATCAATAAAGAGTGCAAAAAACATTACTAAAACAAGAATATCAAACTCCAGAAAGATGTTTCAGGAAATACATCGAATCAAAATCGGCAAAAGTATTTAAACGATCAAAAAACTCATAAAGAATGATCAAAATTTGACTCTTCCTAATTCGATTCACTGCCCAAAAGTAAAACCCATGAGCTTCGATTTGTGAGGCCAATTTTTATTTCCAATACTATCAAATAATTTTTTTAGATTCAAATAATCTCTAAAGAGATCTTTAATCCAAAAAAATTCAACAGTTTGTTGTCATTAATATTGATGTTAATAATTGGTATTAGACGATAAAACGCTTGTCCTAAATTGATGAAAGACAACAGTAAATTTGAGTAATTTCCTTTTTTCGATAGTTTATTATCACAATTAGGGTAAGACAAGGGAAATCAGTCTTCTGTTTCAATTTAGTTGCAGCTTCTGATTCATCGGGGAAACAAATTGTTTCCCAGATGAATCAGAATTGTTTGAAATTGAATTGTTTGCAAGAAATGAAAACAAATTGTTTCATTTCTTGTTGTTACTGTGGGCATTTTTCCGTCGTCCTAGCATAGGGCTAATGTGTCCCCTTGAGGGGACACATTAGCCCTATGCTAACACATTAGCCCTATGCTAGGACGAACCGGGACTTGAGCTTCCTGGTTCAAGTCCCGATTCGAGCATGGTGTTCTTCTGTGTTCTATCTGTGAGCTGTTTGTATGAGACTCCCTGTAAAAAAAAAAGCTGTGCAAGCGAATGTGAAGCAGGCGAGCTCATTCATTTTTTCCTAGTTGGCTCTCCTGTAAAATTAAAAGACGCTTAAATCGTTGGCAGATATATCAGCAATTTAAGCGGAGTGAGCCTCGACCAATAAACATAATACCAAAAATATGTTTTTTGTACTCAGGGAGATCTAAAATAGTGGATATTCGTTAAAATTTTAAATATAAATTTCAATATAAGAGATTTTTTACGATAGCAATATTTTCTCTATATTTGGTATAAGAGGAAATAAAAAAAAACTATACTAAAACTATAGTGAGAGCTCCCAAAAGCGTCAGAAAATCTGGAGGACAGACTATCTATCCTGATAGACATCATGATAAGACTGCAATAAGAAGAATCTCGAGCTGACGTTAGTAAACAGCTTCTGATGGATCGCAGCTCATGCATTACCATACATCTTGATTATAATATGCTATATTGAATGAAAAAAAAATATTTCATATAATGGAATTTATTCTGTTAATTTAAATTAATATTATAAAAAGCTAAAGAAAAAAATGTAATAAAGTTAAGAAAAAAATTTCTTATATTAACATTAAAAATTAAAATATTAAAATATTGTTAGGGATTTGTTATATTGCATCTATACGCAATCTATTTCATATTAATAAAGATAGTTTTATAGATATTGCCGATAGATTCTCAAATGAATACGGTTTCAATAACACATTTGGCAAAAAAAATTGCTATAATTTTACTAAAATACAGATTTGTATGTTAGGATGTATTTTTATAAGCAGCTAAAAACTTCTTTACCCTTTTAAAAAATCATAAAAAGCCGATAGGAAAAGTTGAGAGTCAGTCACTAGTGATTAGTCAATCATTTAAGTTGAACTCAAGCAAGTATTTGAACGAGTTCTGTCTGAGTATTTTGTGCTGTTATTGTTGTTTATTACTGATTAATCCTTTGTACGTTGCTTTTTACTGGAAATTCTGTTTAATAACACTGATATTTGTTTTGGTTTTCAGATAGAATAAGGTGTCATTATTTGATAATGTTTTTTTTTCCTTTTTTTTTTTTTTTTTTTTTTTTTTAGGTTTGCCGTTGTGCAACCTATGGATGGATTTCAAAGACCTTCCGAAATATTATGTTAATTATTTTAAGATGTATTTAAATTTAATGATAATTTACTTTTAACAATTGCGCTTACTTTTAATAACAACTTTCATTCAAATAATTTCTTAATGATTATAGAAAGACCAAAATCTGATTTCATGAAATATCATTTTATGATCTTTTTTTAAATTATTTCTTTCAAAAAAAAATCTCTCTAGTTTGTTTTCTCTCTTTTTACTGAAAGTAGCATTCAACTAATCATTATGAAAGAACTTAATTCGTTTTATACATGAAGTTTTTATTTATCTAAAACAAAATTATCCCTTAAACTTTATTCAAAATTTGTAAGTAGTTCAAGTTCTAGATCAAATTTGTCCAATACAAGTGAAGGATTTTCTTGAGTGCACTAAATAAAATAGTGAAATCATGAATTGTTGGCAATTTGTAGCTGTCGCTATTGCAAGTCAACAGTAAACAAGTTAATTGGAATAATGGCTGCTTGCCAATACCAGGTAAAAATGCAATTATGCTAACAGCAAGATGTCAATATCGAATGGAATGGCAAAAATATTTTTATAATAACATTTCTAGTTTAAACTGGTAATTAAAGGACCGAATATGTATGTTATATTATAAAATATCCATAATAATCTGCGTACTCTAAAGTAAACTCAACAAGAAAAAAAGTTAATTATTTTCTATTTATTAACTTCAACTGGCACATGAAGAAATTCATATTTATTCACTGTTAACAAGATAATATCAAAACAATACATTTATTTTTAAAACAAAATGACGTTACGGAGCATCTTTAAATTCTAAAATTCCATAAATTTACGTATATTAGTAAAAATTAGTCTTCTGGTTTGCAATTATTAGTAAATTAGTCTCTATTATTTCCAACTTATTCTTAGATTAATTTTGATTGATGTTTTAATTAGTAAAGTCATTTTCTTCAATTCAAAAGGCGGGAATGTCAATAAGTTTTAATTTAACCAGCAATGTTTTCACTTAGCCTCAGTTAAAAATTATTTATTATTAAAAATTGAAATTATTTTTTCTGCATTTCTTACGATTACAGATATAGGTTTATATAACTTTTATAGAAAAATGATTTTGTAAAAAAGCAAACTCAGTAAAATTTTGTCAAATTATAATGTAAAATTAATTAATACTCTTTTACATCGTATTACCATTTTGATGACATTTATTTATTGTAAAACTTTACAATTCACTTCATTATTACAGCGATTCAAAAAATAAGAAGTTATGAATTAGTTTCTGAAGTAAATAAGTATTTATTTAAAAGGTAATATATATATTTACTCGAAATTATTGTTTTATAAGGTAAATTTAAGAAAATATTTTTCAATCCCTACTATTAGTTACACTCTTCCTCTATATACATTTATTTTTATATCTTGTTCAAATTTTCAATCGTTAATAAAATACTTTTTATTCTTCGAATCAAGTTCATATTTTTTTTTAAAACATGTAGTGGATGATACTTAGTGATAATGCCGGGTTTTTTTAAAATATTAATTCATTAATTGAATTTAACTAATTTTTAATACTTTAAAGAAATAGTCTTAGCAGTTCGTAATGAAAGTTGAAATTAATAGGCAATAGTACAATCGGTAAAATACGAGGATTTCAATATTTTTCACTAGAATGTGAAGAATGCGTATTCAATTCTTGCGATGAGAAATTATAGACCTCCATCCGCCTCATAAATTAGTAACGAAAAACAAAATGAATAAATAGTAACAAATAAAAATAATAGTCCAGCACCATATATAGAAAGAAAATGGAAAATTAATAGGAAATTCACTTTCTATTTTACCACTTAATATCCAGATTACGTCATACGTATTTATATATTTATATTGATTGTAATTACTTAAGAAAAGGTAATCAAAATAAAAAAATTCTTTGTTGGCCTAAGTAAGAATTTTTCTTTAATTTTTTCTATAATATTTGTTATTAATGTAATTAAAAGATGCAATTATTTTCCGCTTTCGATCTCTGAATTTACAACTCATAATTAAGAATACTATGGAGTTCATAAAATCATTTCTCTCCAAATTTATCGTCAACCACGCCACTGGTGTAGAATCAAAATATTATTTTATTAATTGATTAACGTATAATTATTTTGATAAAGTATTAAAATAAGCTATCTTCATAGATATGCGCAAAATTTTAAAACTTAAGCTATCAATAAATCAAATAAAACAAACTAAAAATTCAATTTTTGACATCCTAAAAACAAATCAAATTTTTAAAAAGCTTGCTAGTAGACACATTTTATCTATATAATATTTTACTTACTAGAGTATTCATATAATTCCTTAAATTTTAATAACAAACAAAAACTTTTACTTCTAGTTAAATGTTTTATTTTAAGAAAAATAACTAAACATATTTGGTTAAACTGCGTTTGTTACAGTCTTTTTTATTCAAATGAGCCGAAATGATTCTTTATCTACTTAACTTTATGCATGATATAGCTCTTTTGTGAAACTGAGAGTTAATCGCCAGATTTCGTTCGTGACTTGCACTGATTTTATCAGAACTACAATAACTTCAGTTCTGTTTATTTAATCATTTTGTCTTTTTACTATAATTCAGCTTTTCAAATTTTTGGTTTAAAATGACACTTTTAAAATATTGTACCTTTTTCGCATTCTTCCTTGATAAAATAATAATAATAAACATTAGTATAAAAATAATAATGATGAATGGTATTATCAGTAACATTACTTCCAATGTCGTAAAGTTTTGTAGGGAACGTTATCTTCTGTAACGAACAGAATATTTTATTTTATACTAACTGCATTCAGATATCAGCTAGTTTACCAAAAGTATTGGTTGTCTTAATTTAAATAAGTATGTCATATGTAGCTTCGCTCTCATGATTCCTCCAGAAAATTACTTCAACTATGATATTAATTGATCTCTGCTCTAACTAAGTATGAATGTCAGCTGACTTTTCCTTTTATGTTTATTATATTCCTGTTATGCACTTTAATGGTGTTAATTCAAGTGACCAGATTTTGAAGCTCATAATTGCGTACTTCAGTGATTCTCAACCTGTGGGGCGCGCCTCCCTAGGGGGGCGTGAGCACACTGATGGGGGGGCGCGAACATATCCAAGAGAAAATGTTATTTAAAAAAATTGATTAAGTGAATGAAAGGAAAGAACAACACACACATACAAAACAAAATACATTTCGACATATTTAATCATTATCTTATTAAATTAAAATAACTTACTAAATTAGAAACAAATTTAATAATTATTAGTTATTTCCTTGAGCCTGTCTTTCAGAGCAAAGTTTTTCGAAGGAGGGTTTAATATTAGAAATAGACACTCTCAGTTATTTTTCGATATTTAGCTGAGATCTATATTTTGTCTTCAAAGAAGCCACCGCAGAAAATCCAGTTTCACAAAGGTAAGATGTTGAAAATGGTAGCAGAAATGCCAATGGTTGAAAATGAGAAATGCCCTTGTTTTTAGTGCAGAAAACGCATCATCCACTCCTGCTCAAAATTCAACGAGTGATTTATTACTAAATTGTCCTTTGGTTTCTCCGCTTGCCGTGAAGTCTATGAAGGTTTCTTCCTCTTCAATTGAGAGTACTTCGGGAGTATTTTGAAATGGATCCCTCACCCACTTGTAACTTGATAGCAGTTTGTCGTCAGCAAGTAAGTACTTTTTAAAATTCTTTACTAGCATTGCTAAAGGATTTTCAATGGTTACAAAAACAACTTTTACATGTTGTTCTTCAGCCTTGTAAGTTTTAATACAATCATTCAAATTTGCAAAAATTGTTAAGTTTTCTTGTTTTAAATTTCTGCTCCACAATTCCAATTTCCTACAAAAAGCCTTAACTTCATCACTCGTATCCAATATATGTGTATTTGATCCTTGCATTTGAAGATTCAAGTTAGTTAATTTCTTGAATATATCTATCATGTAGCTCAATTTCATCACAAATAAAGTATTGCGAAAATTCCCAGCTTCCGGTCTTTTTTCCTCTTCTAGGAAAACGGCGATTACTTCTCTTAATTCATAAACAAGTTGCAAAATTTTTCCTCGTGATAACCATCTTGCCTCGCAATAAAATAGTAACGTTGAATGTACTGCACCCATGTCTTTATAAAGTGCGGGAAAGATTCTTAATTTCAAGGGTTTCATTTTTATATAATTTACTACGGTTACAACCGTAGTTAACACAATATTCAAACCAGGACTCATTTCTTTGGAAGCCAAACCTTCTCTATGGATCATGCAATATGGCCAGACGCATTGTGGCGATTTTTGTTTCACAAGTGCTTAAATACTTTGGAATCTTCCGGACATAGAACGAGCACCATCGGTGCATATTCCGACGCAATTCTTCCATTCTATGTTTGCCTCGTTCATAAAATCATTTAAGATAGCAAATAATGCGAGTGCTGTTGCTTTGAATTCTTATGGTTTGCAGAAAAGTAATTCTTCTACAACTGCCAAATCATCATAAAATCTAACATAGGGAATGAAATGAGCATCTTTATTATTATCTGTTGCCTCATCGAGTTGCATTGAAAACAATTTGTCACATAACTTCGACAGAAGCTGACACTCTACATCTTCAGCTATATCAACAATTTGACGGGCAACAGTATCATTTGTAAGAGGTATAGACTGCAATTGTTTTGCAAAATTATCTCCAAACATAATTTCTACAATCTCAATTGCGGCTGGCAAAATAAGCTCTTCACCAATGGTGTGAGGCTTTTTACATCTGGCTATTTTATATGAAACTTTGTAAGAGGCAATTAAAACTTTTTCATTCACAGAGGCAATTAAAGCTTTTTCATTCATTTTTAAACAATGATTTTTGCTTTTTATATGATTTTAATTTTAATTCGAAGAATTCTCTGGGTTTGTTTACGAACTCACTACGAAGTGTTTCCAAATGTCGTTTAATTTTATTAGGTTTCATGCTGTCTGCCGCCAGCATTTTTGAACAAATGATACACAGGGGCCTTTCTTCTTCATTTACTTCAGTACTAGTGAACCCAAAATTTAAGTATTCTTGAGAATATTTTCTTGATTTTATTTTCGGAACCACGCTCGTCTGTGTACTTGTTGATGCTTGTCTATAGTTTAATACTCGCTTACGCCCGCTTAAAAATTTATCCATCATTCTGCATAAGTCTGCTGCCGTGAATATTTAATACGGTGAATTACAATTACACGAAAATATATATAACATACACATTCAGAATAGATTCAATAGTGATAGAAGGATCGACTCGAATGAGATTGTCTGGAATTGAAATTGGCATCATAGAACTTTCGTCTTCTCCCTTTGAGAAAACGTTTGTTCATATCTGCGCACTCTCCTAACTTAACTTTTAAGCTGACCAGACAAATTCCAGACAAATCGAAACTTCTCGCGAAACCGTGAGAATGCCCGACATGGCGGGACGCAAGAACAATAAAAAGGCATAGGATTCTTGTTTTTTCAAAGCTTAGGATCGGTGTTGCAAAATGTCAATAAATTTCCGTATTCTTGGTAATTTGTAAAGTTTAAAATTAAAGTTGTAGTGTAGGTTCAGCGCCAAAATACCCAAAATACATTATTATTGTATAAATTTTATTGTATGAGGTGGGGAGGGAGGGGCGCGATGAAAATTATGATTGAAAATTGGGCCGTGAATACTAAAAGGTTGAGAAACACTGGCGTACTTGATTAACATTTAACTGCCAGTCGTCTTACGATGTGCTGATTTACTTGGTTAAAAGTTTGTTTGATTTTTATTCTCTTTTTATTTTCTTCCACCGTTACAATAATTGATAATAATGTTTTATATAAGCATCATATCTTGAAATAATGTTTTACTAGTGTATACTGTACCTGCAAATAAAACTTTAATCACTGGTAAAGTACCTATAAATGAAAATTGGGCTTCAATCTTCATTATATTACAAGCAAATAAGATTTCAGTCTTCATTACAGTACTTACAAATAAGACTTCAAAAGTGCTACAGTACCTTCAAATACAGCTTGAACCATGAGTAAAATGACTTCGAATAAGGTATCAACACCAATATACTACTTGCAAATGAAGCTTCAACCCTGAATATACCTGCAAATACGACTTCTATCTTCATTTCAGTTCTAGTAAATAAAACTTCCATCTTCGTTACAGTACCTGTAAATAAGAAACAATGGTAGGACCCACAAATAAATCTTCGATGTTGAAAACAATATCTGCAATAAGATTTCAGTCTTCATTACATCTATCGAAACTAAAATTTCAACAGTGGTACAGTACCTGAAAATAAGATTTCAATCATGAGTGAAGTACCTACAAATAAGACTTCAGTCTTCATTACAGTACCTGCAAATAATATTTAGTGATATAATATCTGCAAATGAAGCTTTAATCACGAGTACAGTACCTACAAATAAGGCTTTCGTCTTCATTACAGTAAATGTAAACAAGATAATACCATCAGTTACCATCAAAATAAGATTTCAATTATGAGTGAAGTACCTACAAATAAGAATTCAGTCTGCATTACAATACCTTCAAATAAAGCTTCAATCTTCATTACAATACCTGGAAATAAGATGTCAGTCTTCATCATAGTACCTGTAAATAAGATGGTACCGTGAATACAGTACCTGCAAATAAAATTTCAGTCTTTATTTCAATATCAGTATTTAATGCTTTATTCTTAAATGCGGGAATGAAATGATTCAGCGAAAAGGTCTGTCTCTTTGAAATATAAATATCGCTTTCCGCAAATAATTCTCTATTCAATGTAAGTAAACCCGAATAATGTTTAATAAATGGGTATAATAAAACATTCAATCCCAAGCAATCATTTCTTTAAACAGATCTTTACAGAAGATACTTAAGAGCTAGCAAGAAGCAAACTTCGAATAGGAGAGGGAAGATCTAAACTCAATGATCTGCACTATGGAATCTTTCCCGCAGTGGTTCGATTTAAAATCGGAGATTAGAAGACCTTTATCGGAAAAATCCCGGAAAGTATTAACATGTGCTTTGGGTACTTTTTTTCCTCCTTAACCTCCGCAGAGGGAGACGGCCCTTCTCCACCACCCCTTCTCCACTGGCCTCAGATATTTTTAAAGGGTTGTTTGGTATCCCGTAAAGTGATTCTCTTTATTATTTTTTTTTCCTCCTACTAAATTTTTTTTATCTCCTATGGCATTATAAAATGATCAATCAAATATTCCGTCCCCGGTACAATCTTTCAATAGAGATCCGAGAACGGAGCACTAAATGAAATTTTATTCCGAATAATTTAGCCGCCTATTGATAATTTCGAAAAAGGAACGCTATATTTCGGAAGTTGTATCCTTTTGCGCGTTCCTCTTCGACAGTAAACAAAAATGATTAAGCGTCTTAATCTGTCGATAATAGTGTTATTATTTTTGAGGAAAAATGTTCCAGTGGCGCGGAATTATCGGTGAAATAATTGTTTGTTTTGGGCCGAAGGGCGAAGTGTGTATCGATTTCAGTTTTCAAATTGAAAACCACATTTCATTCATCATCTATAGAAGTGCTGTATTTCTTAAATAATAGTTCAGTGCAATTTTTACTAAGATGCACATTTTTAACTGTATCGATTTTTGAATTCATTTTTTGCTTCTGAAAAAAGATTTACTGGTTAGTTTATTTTTAAATGTATTAGCAGACCAACAATTTAACCAGCCGATTTATCTTTAAGGAGCATTATAAAGATGAAAGCCTTCTTTATCTTGTACTGATTGGATCAAAACACTGGTTAACAGTTGCAAGGGAATTATGTAAAGAATGTGCTCTAGTTCTATACAGATTCAGGGCTGTAAGTGTATAACTAATTGGATCAAGTGATTCTTATCTTTAGCGAGAAAATTATCCTAAACATTGGTTAGCATTTGTGAGAAAAACATAGAGAGCATATGATTTGGGTTGAGACGGAAACATACTCAGGACAGAAGATGTATAACTAAAGATGTATCTCTATTCTTTCTGAGAAAATTATAGTGAACACTGATAAACATTTATGTAGGAAATATAGAGAATATGTGCTTTGGTTCTTCACAGAATCATGATTGGAGAAGTATAGCTAATTTGATGTACTCCTATTATCTGTAATGTAAAAAGTATCATAATCGTGCATGAAGAATGGAGAGCATGCTCTTTGGTTCTATAAGAAATCAGGGTAGTCAATGTTTAACTATTTGAAAGATGAGCTTCTTATATCTCCTGAGGAAATTGTAATGAGAACTGGTTATCATTCGCTCGGCAAGCATAGACAGCATACATTTTGGTTTTATACAGAATCAGGATTAAAGATGTATAATTAATTTGCAAATATAGCTCTTATCTCACCTGAAAAATTATCGTGAACACAGGTTTAATATTTATATATGAGAAGAATTGAGAAAATGCGATTCGGTTCTATACGGGAACTGAACTTTTAATGTATAAGTTAGTTGAACATACACTTCTTATGTTTCTTGAGAAAATTATTCTAGGCATTGATTAACAACACTCTTGCTAGAAATGTGGACACTTTGAGCTTTTTTTCTCTGCAAGATTAGAACTGAAATGTATAATCGATTTGAAGATGTGCCTCTTGTATCTTATGAAAAATACTTTCTGAGCACTGATTTAACATTCTTTAGAAACATAGACAGCAGGTGCTTTTGTTCTTACAGAATCAGGCTGTAGATATATCACTAATCAGAATAAGTATCTCTTATCCCTCCTGAGAAAATTATCACGATCACTGATTAATATTCTTCCAGAAAGTGTAGACAACATCTTCTCTGGTTGTACACAGAATCAGGATTGAAGATGTATAAATAGTTTGTAGATGTACCTTTTCTCTCCTAAGAAAACTATCCTGAGCATTGATTAGCATTCATTCATGTGGGAAGCATTGGCCGCCTTCTCTTTAGCTCTACGAGTTATCAGGCCTGTAGAGATATAACTAATTTGAAGATATTATAATCTTATCTTTCCTGAGAAATTTATCATGAACACTGATTTTTATTTATGTGGAAAGCAAAGACAACATATTCTTTGGTTTTACACAGAATTAGGGATGCAAATAAACAACTAATTTGAAGACTTATACTTACCTTTCAAGTGGCACCTCAGGAGTAATACCTCTTATCTCTCCTGAAAAATCTATTCTGTTCAATGTGAATGAAGTAAGGCAACATTTGCTTTTATTCTGTACAGAATCAGGACTGCAAATGTATCCTTCTTTTGAAGGTGCTGCTCTTATTTTTCTTATGAAAATGATTTATTGGGTATTTAAATAGATGTAAATCTTCTTTAAAATTATATTTGAATCTGTTTAACGATGTCTGTTAGTTTCACTTAAAGGCTTCGTTAAAAAGAAAATTCATGAGATAGAAATTTGCAAACTATAAAATTAAAAATAAGACAGAGACTAAAAACTCATTTCACTTTATTAATTATTAAATATATCTCTTACTTATTTAAAAAAAAATCAAAATTATAATAAAATTAAAGCATACTTGCAATGAGATGTATATTTCCATTATCCAGTTACAGTTGTACCGAATATATTGGCTTTTGATAAAGCAATCTTTTCTGTAAAAAATAAATATTTTGGATTTATTGTAAGTAGAAATAAAAATAATCCTTATTTGATTTTTAAAAAGTATAATAAGTTGACGAATGTAAGTTTAAAGATAAAACAATCTACTTAAATGCTCCAATTTTGAGATCTTCTTTCTTATAAAACAGGTACTAAAATATTGCCTTGATAATTATATTAGAAAATATTAAAAGGTGTTTTCACCTCCTTGCGCTAGTCTGAACTAAATGCTTGCAATGATACACTTTCATTATACTTTTAGATATTAACTCACAATAAGGTAATTTTCTTGAGAGGGACCAACAAAAATGTTATGAGACTTCATAGTTCCTAGGTTAGCCTAAATAGACTTAATTTTCCCCCTAATACTATTTATCGGGTGACAGATATCCTTGAAATTGACATAAGGAGCTTTTATAAAAACCTGTCTTTCTTAATACATATATGTAGTAAGAAATAATTATCCAATAACATATAATTATGAGGTACTTTTTAGAGTCCCGATAATATAATTGAATGCAAAGAAGAAAACTGAAAAAGTATTAAATTCTTTATACATGGGAATACATTATGAAATGGACAAGATAAATAAGTACCTATAATCCTCCAGGTTTCAAGATATTTTTATAGTATTTTCATAGCAGTTTAATTTTGTGACTTCCTTTAATTTTCCAAGACACTGCATTCGAATTTAATCTTCCCTAATCTTTTAAATTTTAAAGAATTATTATTATATCATTCCTAAGTAATTACATTTTGAAACTCTTACATTATACTATTTTAAAATTCTTCGAAAATAAGTTGATTTTTAAATAAAAAATTGCCCAACCTCATAGCATAAGTATTGCTTATATTGCTTTGTAATTTCTTCAATTTTTTAGCTTATTTTTGAAATCTTTTAATATGTTAAACTGTGATAAATTTTCTTTAAAGTAATCTATAAATGAATGCCTCGATGCATCAATTCACCAATATTTGCTTGTTAAATTCTTACATAGAAATAAAGTTTTTAAAAAACTAATTCTACCTCAAGTTGAAAAAGTGAAAAAGGAAACTTCGGGGACTGTATTTCCTTCAAACTTTTAAAGGGTCTAGTCCGGCCCTACTTATATTAGAAGAGCTGAATACTTTTTGTATCCCCCCCCCCTATTTTGATTATGACTACTTTTAAAAAATAAGTATCATCATACTTTATTAAAGTTATTGCCTTTTTTTAATTCAAAATAAATACAATTAAGTAATGCAGTTTTTTTATGAATATAAATAATTGATTCTCTCAATAATAGAATTAAACGTTACATTAACTTCAACAGATAATAAATAATAGAAAAGATCAAGAATTATTTATATTTTGAGCAATCTCTATGCACTGCGTCTGTCTTTCCATTAATCTAATTAATCAAGCTTTGTTGAATTTTGAAGTCTTTGGAAACACGTTTCTATGATTAACTGCTGATGCAGAAACACGGCATAGTTGTGCGGATTTGCATACAAGCCCGTCGTAATTTAGGTGCATTTGCCAGTGACAAGTTTTGAAGCAATTACAGTTGGACCGTGTTCCGTATTATTACATTCTCCCGCTTCAACTGCGTAATTTGCAGCCACCAATTTGAATCCGGTATCAAATTCCCCGATGTGTAATCGGATGGAAAGGGAGCCTATCTTCATTACCCGTTTTAAAATTCGTAGGCTGTCAGAAATGACAGTGATTAATGTATGACCTGTGGTGCCATCTATGGAGGATAAAAGGGACTAAGGGTTAACTTGGAATTTTCTCTTTCATCCGATAGATGGCAGAGTATAACCACAAAAAAATGAATTTTACAGATGCTTTCAAAATGTAAAGCACGTTGTTTTGAATTAAAAACGTATCTTCAATCTAGAAGTTTATAATACATAATAGATATTTTAACTTTAAGTAAATATTATTTCAAAGTGGGATTATAATAAGATTAAAAAAAGTTTATAGAAATGAAATTTCGGTATTTAAATTAAAATTATTTTAAGTTTTTTGGCGTGTGAAGGATCTACACTCCATAAAATTCAGAATTAAAATCCTACCAACGGAACAAGTCAACAACATCTAGTATTAGTTAGCTAGTTGTAATGTTTATGTAGTATATTGATGCATATATTTATTTTTAATATTTGCATTTTATGTTGCATTAATTTCTTAGAAAATTTTTCACATGTTTACAGAACTTTCAAAATTCAATTAATAAAACTTAGACTCCATGAATTTTTAAAACTATTGTTTTATTTTATGCAAAATAATAAATTTTATTTTGTGCATTTCCGACTAATATAACAAATTTTGCTGGAAAGTATGAGAGTTGAAATCATTGTAGAGTTCATTATAAAGAAAATAACTGTATGATTACTGAAATCTCTTATTTTTCACAAAGACTGAAATTAGATTTTAAAAACTCAACTTCATTGAGTGTATAATAGAGCCTTTTTCATTGTGTATCAAATCATGCGAAGACAATAATTACATCGCTAATAATCAAATAATTAATTGTAATTATTTCCCTCATCATTCATAATTTTTCAAATATATCATAGTGGCAGTAGAAGAAAAATGTGCATTCTAAATAATATATTTTAATTGATGGTTCAAAAATAATCCCACCAGTAAAATAAAATATATATATTTGCTGAAAAATTATAAAAAAGTGAAAAATTTCTATTCCAATAAAATTTAGTTGTTTTTTTATAAATATTTAAACTGTAAAATTTTTTTTTAGTAAAACAGGTCAGCACAAAATTTTAAAATCCTATTTTACCACTTAACTTTTTCCCCCATATGCCATAGATGCATCTATTTATAGAATTTTGATAATTATAAGCAGAAAACAAACCATCATAGTAACTATCATTCAAAATTAAAATTTCTTCGACTTAGAAATCCATTGAATTTAAGTATTCAATGGATTTCTATTTAAATCGAAATAAGAAAGCATTCCAAAATAGAAAGTGTGATCTTATTAGATAGTCAAGAAAATAAAAACAGTTGAATAGTTATTAATTATGTGAAGCAAAATTTTCTCCCCCCTCCCTCTTGCTCTCTCTTCTTTCCTATTCTATTTATTTTTTCATTTCAGATGCTTACTTAGCACACGATTTTGATTATTTTGATTATGGCAAGTAGAAAGTATCTAAAGTTGCTAGGAGAGAACGTAATCATTTTGATTTTAGAAAGACTGGAATTTTATTGTTTACGAATCTCAAGGATATTAAAAATAACTATGCCTTAGTGGTTGTGAAAGTGTGTAAGTACCGTATAAGAAAATCCCAAACTAAATGTGTTACCTAAGAAATTTCAGAAAATTGCTTCAAATGGTCAAAAATTACAACAATAAAGAAATATTATTATAATTATTTCATTTTTGCTTAGGATACCAAACACAGTCAAGACAGGAAAAGAAAATACAGTATTTAAAGAGAGTCCCACTATAGTTGAGCCAACGCCGATTCTACTCTAATCCTCCAATATGTATAAAGGAAATCTCGAAAAAAAATCAACATTTAAAAATATAATACATTATTCCTAGACACACTGTGCAATATTATTGGGAGTAAACTTTCACATAGGATGGACATTTTTTGTATTTCTTTATTCTTCTGTTGAGTTATAATCTATATATTAATTTTCTTTCGCTTTTTTTTCTTTTGATTTCATATCTTTTTCTCTGTTACTTTTATAATTATATAAATAGATAAAAGTAAATGGTTGTAAGGCTATTTATTTAATCGCCGAAAATTCATGGAAATGCTTTGATAAATAAATACAATAATAATTCGTTGCATTTCCAATAAAAATATCTAAATGGCTGTTCAGCCCAAAGAAATGAAACTTTTAAATGGAAGTCAGAAAAAGATTATTTTCAAAATTATATTTCCTATCGGTGCGAAATTGTTAACAGTTCTGATTTCAGTTTCAATTAAAATTTCAACGAGTATTCTCTATGGGATGAATAAAAGAACTCTGAAAAACATTTCAGATAAATGCTAAAAAGAAATTGCATTATCTGACCTATGATGATCACGATTTACGATTATTATCTGCTCGATTGGTAACGGCATGAGGTCGAGATATACTTACACCGATGAGAGAATGTACCTCGTATAGAAGAATTCTCATTTTGGCGGGAGATGAACATTAAGAAATCGGTCATAAATTCTTTCTCATTGCTGTTGCAATAAAGAAAATTTAAATCAATCCTGAATCCCTTTAGGTGAGACAAGAATAACTCTGATACTGTATTGTATCCATTCATTAGGCCCTAACTAGTTGGCAAGAAATACAGCTTGTTTCTTTAGATGTTTCAGGGTGTGGTTTGTATATGAATACGAAATCTGAGTGCCAAACGACCGGATGTGGTTGATGACACACAAAAAAGACCTTAGGAGATTCTAAGAAGGTTATTCACTTTTTCCTTACCTTTAAATGAAACTGGGCTTCGGTCTCTTTTTTCGAATGTTATGTTATATGCAGAGACATTTAGCAGCGAAACTTTCTATGGATTCAAATGGCTTATTCATTATCTTATGACGAATCTATGAATTATCTATGGCTATTCATTGAAGGAATACCCATAGTATCTATAGAATGAATAGCCAATAACCATTATATAGATTATATATGGATATTCATAATATGATAAATAGTTGAACATATAATTTTCTTTCTTCATTGCCAAAAGCTGAGAGCATTTCCCTTTCGAAATTCGTTTCTACTAAATGATTTAATGTGATGTATGTAGATCTGGTGTGCATAAAATCTAACATTGGCATACATACATTGAATCAGATGTCTAGGATAAGGATGTCAATTTTATGCTATCGAGCAGAAATACCGCTAGAAGAATATTGTCTCAGGTTTCGTTCTCATCATCTGACTACATTTTGAAATTGCTAATTCCATCTGAAAATGCCTTTAGTTTTTCTTCAAACCGAATATTTAGCATATGGAAATTAGTTTCGTATGCATGTTTAGCCAATCTATACTTATAATAAAGTTCAATGTGTGTGTGGGTGCGTGTGTTGGCGCTCTACAGGCCCGACCGTTGGACCTACAGCTACCAAATTTGGTATATGTATACCTTGGAGGTCGGGAATGTGCACCTTGGAGGCCTTATATTTTTAATTAGAATTTGAATTAATTAAAATTTAAGCTAAATTTAGACGTTTTTCCGCTATAACTTCCGAAAATATTATTGCACAAACATAATTTTTACATTAATTTAATGATTTAAAAAACTTAGCTTTCAATGGTATCATTGTTTTCATGTATAACTTAAGCTTCTATCTTCAACAAATTTTTAACGAAATATTTTAACCATGTTTTTTTAGCATGTGACTGGATAAAAAGAAAACAATGATGGAAGTCCAAATTAAAAAAATAAATTAAACCTAAAATTAAACCACAAATTAAACCTAAAGAAATGCAACTTTTATCACTTGACTGTATAAAATAAAAAAATATATAAAAAATGTGATATTTTCTAAAAAAAATGAATGCAAAGAAAAGGTTTCTATAATCGTTTGCAATATCTAAATAATCAATTCAACAAATCTTTATTTACGATAAACCTGATTGAATTTAGACAGGATATGCATTGAAATCCCGACTTAATAGTGCAATGAACGAATAATCATAAGGCTTCTATAATAATATGAGTTACGTGACTTTTGATGTTTAAGTATATCTGGCAGAGAAATTATAAAGTGAGCAGGACACATAAGTATTTAAATGAAAATTTTAGAATGCATTACTCTTGGCGAAACAGCTGGTCGCCAAAGGCGGATAGTAGTGAATAAAATACTTGCGCTGACTCTACTTTGTTCAGCAGTGGCTGGGTGGTCAGCTGTAAGCAAGAACTGTATAATATACTAAAACTAGTACTGGCTAGGACAATTAGGTATAATAATTTATCACATGAAGTTTTTCATCGAATACCTAAAAACTTGAGCACTTAATTGTTATCTATTCTGTATATGTCATGCTTATTTTGCCATAAAGTTCCGTAACATAACTGCAACCTTTACATTTGATTACATTACGTCCCCCCCCTTTCTTTTCTTTCTTTTTTTGTTTTTACAAACACCTGGCATAAAACTACGTTAAGATATACAAAGGGAAAAAACGGCTTTTATTTACTAAATGGCAAAAATTCAAGCAGCTTTATTTTAAAAAGTTAAGCATTCAACTCAGTAAATATTCATTAGCAGCTTATTTAGAGATGTGCTGAATCTTACTTCTGTGATCAAAATATAACCAGAATATTTCCTTTAAAATACCTATATAATAGATAAGATAACAGATCTATGTTGATACAATCTATAAAATGCATCTGTATAAACGTTTTTTTTTTTAAACTTTTATCAACTATTTTCATAATTTATCTAGATATTTGGTAACAGGAAGAAAAATATTTCATTTTATTATCTGAAAATAAAATTATTTTTATGAGATAAGAATTTTAACTTATGGGAATGGTGAATGTAATTTAGTTTAAAAATATGCATTATTTTCTTGCATAAAGCAATTCTTGAGACAAAAATATGTGAAATGCTACTAAAAGTATTTAAACAAACTTCGTACCGAAAACAATTTTTTTGAACAAAAACATTTAAAAAGATTTTTACACAAAATATTTTTTAAAAAACAGATAATCTATCATAAAGAAATCACTTTAGAAAGTCATCCATTCTGTCTTAGTATCAACATGACACTCAGATTAAAGAATAGGCACTTAGTGATCGTCATTCAATAATTAGAAATATTATTGAACAATCGCCTATGTAAAGCATCCAAAACAAACACAATAAATACATGAAGGAATAACTCATACTCTTTGCAAGATGCACCTCTTCTTATCAGTTTTTATCACTCTAAAACTAATTAATCTGAAAGTCCCGTGATTGTTATAAACCGTCTTAAATTGGTCAATGACACAAATTAATTAAGACAATTTGTAAGAATTCAGAAAAAGAATAATTTTGAAATTAAGTTGCAATTTTCGTTGTCGATAAATTGCCAAAAGTGATAATTATTTTCTAATAACCCTAAAAGTGAAAAATTAATGCCTAAAAAGTGATAAATCCCCAAACTGTTGCATACGCATTTTGAGGCTTCCAAAACCTGAAACCAAAACAACATCATATTCTCACATGATAAAAAACATAAAACTTTTTATTTTCTTCCTTAATTTGATATGGCATGAAGAGGAATTTTTTATGCACCATTGGAACTGCCTCTCCATGGTCACAGTTTTTATTTCATTAAGAGAAAAAAAGAAATTTAAAAAAGCCAATTTGCAAGAAAATTGGCTACAATCTCTGAAGAAGTTTCACAAAAGCGACTTTGAAGTATATTTTAATGATTGGAGTAAAGATTTTCTAAAGTTTATTGTAGAAGGAAGCAATTACTTTGAACGCTATTCAATACATTTTGGTTAATAAATTGATACTTTTTATTACATGGTACCATTTTATGAAATTTTTTTTATCTCATCAGCACATTTTTCTTTTATAAAAAATCATATAATTGTTACAGATTTGAAATATTAAAACTTTTTGCAAAAGTTTCCTCTTTAGATAAATAGAGTGGGTGTAAGTGATTAAATTTTAAACTTATTTATTTAAGAATAACATTGCTAATAAACTTTCTAGAGAAGTAATTTAATTTTAAATTTTACATTAACGTATTATAAACTTTATTTAAAGACAAGTGTATTTTGTGAAAAAATTACAGTTAATACTTCTGTAAATAGTCATTTCAAAAAAATTATTTTTAGTTCAATTTATTTTTAAAATTTAGATTTTTAGAATACAAGTCATTATTAAATTTAGTTTTTTAGAAGGTTAGTTATTTTTAAAATTTAGTTTTTAAGAGTGTTAGTCTTTTTTAGTTCAGTTTTTTAGAATACTAGCGATTTTTACCAGAATTTAATTTTTAACAATCCATCTAATTGATACAATTCGTCATGAGATGTATTTCCATTTATTGCATAAGTTTGATTTCTTATATATTGTTTGCAATGAATAAATTCGTTATATGTGTTCAAATCTTTTCTTTCACTTCACCCCAAGAAACGCAAAAAATATAAGTCAAAGCATTGCTATAATTTGAAATTTTAGTGAAAGGACTATTGGATAGAAAAAATTTTCCTGTAAAAGGAGCGTTGTTACAATTTCTTCCAGAAAAATAGTAGTTTTTTCTTTTGTCAATAGATGGCGCGTGCAACAAGTTTTTCATCTTAAAAAGCAACGGAATGTTTTTTAATCTGTTAACAACAAATAAGCATTTACTATATGAAAAATATTTAATTTCCCCTGATTTCGCTGTTAAATATGAAGATGACAAGACGTAAGATATTATAATATTTGATTAATATATTACCAATTTCATTAAATTCCTGGTTAATAAAAAAAGAAAGAAAAAAAAACAGAAAATTCTTTTTTAGAGAAATAACTCATTAAAATACTAAAATCCTTAAAAATGTGATAATTGGTTTAAATTTTACACTTAATATTGATAATTTTTAAAGTACTACATCATTAACATGACAATAAATTTTAAGATACATATATTCGTTGAACATTTAGCAGAAATCTTTTGTTACAGATAGATCTGTAAAGAATTTCTCCTTAATTTTTAGCTAACTGATGTATAAGTTGATAACAATTAATTGATTTTAATCGGGTATTTTTAAAAATAGTAATATGGCAGTTCTACAGCATTCAATAATCTATATAGTTTTCTATTTCAATTTTCATTAATAAAGATTTTCTACGTATGTAAAATTAAGCGGCCTTAATACTTATAGAAATATTCTGTGAGCAATTTCATTCCAATTTCCCTTGTCTACTTCTTTTGAAAGAAAAAGACTTTTTTAATTTTTGACAAAAAATTTTATATAGAAATTTTAAAATTAAAGAGTCATGTCTAGGTAATTTCACTACCTAAAAATAGCTAAATAATAGACAATTATTACATATTACGATTAAAAGGATAAAAATATACCTTTAATATTATTTGTTAAGTTAATATTTTCTTTTCAAATGGAAGAAATTGGGTTCAGCAAAAAATAAAACTTTTGAACCTTAAATGCTTTATTATTAAACATCACAATCTTAAGAATTATTACTTATTCTTATCTATATTATTTATTTATGCCATTGTTTAATCTTATTTTAGTATATATATAAATACATATTGTGATTAATTTAATTATGTTTAAGTGAATTTACTTTCGAAAAATCATCATTATTATAAATATTCCAAAATAAGCATAAATTAAAAAATACGGATTATTAAATTCAAAATCTTTTTTAATATACAATATAAAAAAAATCTATATTTGAAAAAAAATTCTTTTAAAATGTTTAAATTCAAGGAAAAAAAGAGCTACAAAAAATGTTTCTGACTGCATTCAGCTACAGATTTAAATATGGAGCAATAAATATCTTCCAGAAACATTCCCGAGGCTTTATTTTCCATTATTACGATATAAAAGTTGAAAAGATTTTGATGAAAAAAATCATTCATTTTCATCGTAAGCATAAACGATTGCTTATAACAGTTGCTTATCCTTATGCCTTTCCTAAAGAATCTATAAAATGTAATCAAAATTCAAATAAACTATTGAGCTAAAGCCAGCATTGAAATCGAAATTTAAAGCATAGGAATATCATATCTGCATTTTTTTAACAAAAAAATCAGAGAATATATTTTATTTGAAAAAAAAGAGAAAAAAAAATGAAAAAATGAAAGAGAAAAAGAAAAAGGATATATGTGTAGATACATTGATCTTTTTTTTCTATTTTTCTTTTTTTTCCTACTGTGTCTCTTCCTCTTCCCAAATAATGAAAAAAAAAATCCATCCCTCGACTCAACACCTTTCTTATCTGCTCACTGCAACCGTCTTCCGATTCTGGATTCTCCTCCCCGAGGCTGTTTTTTTATCGATGGCTTCGTGCACCCCCTGTTCCACCCCAAAAAATTGCTATCGGCTTCTTGTTGCTTCCCTTTTCCAGATAGAAGAAACAAAAAGATGAAGGGTGCAAGAAGAACAAAAAGATGAGAAAAAAATAAAGAAAAAAAGAAGACGAAAGAGAGAGAAATATCTCAAACCCTGCACGGAAGATAAAATATCGGACTTCATTAGCGCTCCAGGAGAAAGAAAAAAATATACAAAGTTCTTTGAAGGCAAAAAGATATTGACAGTTTCGCCTGATGAATTATTGCAACTCAGTGGAGTTATTAGACTAGCATGCATGAAAAATTCTTTTCTTTCCTTTTCAGAACAAGTCGCCGAGGGTAGATAAGAAACTGATCCACCCCCTCCCTGGTAGTGCAGCAGCATCCCTTATCTCTGCACCACCCCCTTATTCTCTTTCTCCCACTCTTAGGGTCTGATTCTTCCTCTTGATCTTCCTTTTTAGGATGAATCCCACTGCTCTTCTTGCGGTTCTC
This sequence comes from Argiope trifasciata, assembly GCA_026543055.1. Lineage (NCBI taxonomy): Eukaryota > Metazoa > Arthropoda > Arachnida > Araneae > Araneidae > Argiope > Argiope trifasciata. The sequence goes on along the minus strand of JAPMOQ010055483.1, from coordinate 1,661,586 downwards.
TGATTTCGTGTTTCTTCGGAGGATGCGGAAAATATGGCGGATGATTTTTTTCCCTTTCTCTGTCCCCTTTCCCCACCTTCTTTCCTTTCTTTCTCCTGATTGGATAGAGATAGTACGATTTGTTTACATGGTCCACTTTATTAAGTGAAGAAGTGAAAGAAGCTGAAGAAAAATGATGATGGATAGGTCTACAATTCTCGATAGGATGACGTCATCTTCTGTTGAACATATTGTTGTGAATGAGCTATCATATTTAGTTAACATAAATCAAGTAATGCCCATATTTTCTAACTATGCGTTAACGAAGGCAATTTTGATTCAATTATTTCGAACTAAAGGTACAATAAAAATTAAATTTATAATCAGTCCTCCTCCAAAGAAGAACAAGTAATACAATTTTCTTTAATTCAATACCTACTTAGGTTAACAAAGAAAAATCACAAAGCTTGGCGACCATTTCTGGACTTGGGATGAATTTTGTGACTTTGGCTATCGAATAGAAATAACAGGAAAAATTTTAATTATATAATAAATTACTATTTTTCTAAAAACTGTATTAACATCAAGATATATATATATATATATATATATATATATATAATTTATTAATTATTACATTTTTTATGTTGTTTCAATCCTACAACTGTCAATGTTTTAACGATAGGACTGGCGCAGTTTAGCCAAGATTGACTCTTTCGACAATAAAATTCGCATTCAACCAATCCAACAATATTGAATTAAGTACAAAAATTTTTGACATATTTTTGAAGCATGGATTACTCATTTTTACATTTGTAAGCACTTTTAAGTGCACTAAAATTGAATACAATAATATAATTTGATTTGCCTGATTTGTCGTATTTCTATACGGATATATTATTATTTTCTATTACATATTTTTACCATTTTTGTACTACATGCCAACAAGAGGATAGTGATCAATATATATGGACATTAGCGAAATAATAAGAAAATGTTGACTCTGTATAAAATATTACATGTTTCAATAAATCAAAAAAATTCTGAAATTAAGAATTTGTTAAGTTGACAATAATAGTTTTTGAGCAACCTTGTCAAATAAGTTGTTCTGTTCTGCAGAGAAGCGAAGACTGCGCTAGGCATTCAAGTTACATTTTCTGTTACCGAATGATGATTCAATATTTAAGCTGTTATCCATTATTCTTATAAAGTTCAGAGTGCAGGTCCAGGTACATTTTTATTGGTATTTAACATTTATTATCACATTGGTGATACCAAAATGACACAACAAAATCTAATTATTTTAATGTGAAAGCATTTGATATTTTTGAACGACCATATCCATCTTGTGATTTGGGAAATCCCAAATCTCTCTCTCAATTATATAGTAGAGTGGTTCCTACTGTTTCCATAGCTAATAACTAATCTTTATTCTACACGAAAGTATGATATACAGGTAAAGCTTTTTTTGAAGCACACACAAAACAATATTTGCATTAAACAGTTAGATGCATGTTGGTTGGTTGGTTGGTTGGTTGGTTGGTTGGTTGGTTGGTTGGTT
>JAPMOQ010055483.1:1583567-1653961 GCA_026543055.1 Argiope trifasciata | reverse complement strand
TATATATATATATATATATATATATATATATATATATATATATATAGGAAACGAAACACGCATCTCTTTGTAAATTTAATTGAAATCGTTGTTGTTGTATCTTTTTATTTTGTTTGTCATCAAACTTTTTTTTAAATGAGAGAGATATAGGGCTAAAGTAATGTTTTGCCCCTAGGTTTAATGACATTTTATGATGAAAGTTACCAATTGTTTATCATATATTCTTCCAGTTATTAATGATTTCAAGAATAGGTTTGAAACAAAAACATTTTTTTATTACCCTATATAACCTTAAATAAAAAAAATATTGTTGTGTCGATGTCCTATTTTAAAGTAGCACCTGATCTATTTTGGGAAGGAGCTCATCATTTTGAACCACGATCAGGAGACGAGAACGACTCCTGAGTTGTTACCTATTTCTCTTCAATGTCTGCACTACTCCAGTGAACAGATATTTAGCCGAAACGGATTTTGTAAGCTCTAAATTCTTCAATCAGACTCATGTTTTGATTCTAGAATCCTTCTTTTTTCCAAAACCGAGACACTATTAGGTCTCGCTAAATGAAAACTACAAAAGGAAAAAAAGAAAGAAAATGTTGCTTATGACTATTACAACCACATATTTTAAGAAATTATAGATAATTTAAATGTGATTGTGTGATGACATTAATCGTAAACTGGCATACTGAAATACAATCGTGAATTTATTCTAAGTATTAATCTATCACTTCTTTTTGTTTAATCTCATATAGACATTGGGAATTATGACTTTTGCCTTCTATATGGAATTAGTAAAACAAAATTCTGCTATTTATTTTTACTCTCTTCTCTTTTTTTTTATTGCTTCCATTAGTGAAAGTAATTTCTCATACATCTAAATGGTCTACTTTTTAATTCAGGATGCGTACTACAGGTTGGAACATCTGGTTAATAGCAACTACAAAAAGGGTTTCTTTTACTAAAATTTGTTGCATGCTTTTGTTTGTTCTTGAATAAACGTTAGAAGTTACAGTTTTTTTTTACCTACTATATGGAATTCGGAAACAAAAATCTTGTATTTGTTTTCACACTCTTGTACTTTTTTAATTACTTTCATTTGCAAGATTAATTTTGTGTACATTTGACTGGTCTGTTATGTAATTCAGGAGAGTGTACCACAGGTAGGAGCCTCTGATCTACAACAACAACAAAAATTATTCCTTTCGCTAAAATCTATTGCCTCTTTTTGTTTATTCCTTTATAAACATTGACATTTACAATTTTTTATATCCTATATAAAATTAGGGAACAAAATTCTGATACTTATTTTTATAAGTCTTATTTTATTACTTCAATTAGCAAGATTGATTTCCCATACAACTAATTAGTCTACTTTGTAACTCAAGGGTTGTACCACAGGTAGAAATCTCTGCTCTACAGATAAGACAAGGAAGATTTCTTTTACAAAAATCTATTGCTCCTTTTTGCTTATTCCCGAATAAACACTGGGAGTTAAAGTCTTTTACCTTTTTTTATGAAATTAGAGAAACAAAATTTAGTTGTTGCTTTTTTAAAGTCCTGCCTTTTATTATTATTATTTTCATTAACAAGATTAATTTTGCTTACTTTTTACTGGTCTACTATCTGACTCAGGAAGGTATACCACAGGCAGAACTTTGCTCTCCAGATAAGACAAAGATTTCTTTTACAAAATCTATTGCTCCTTTTTGTTTATTCCCGAATAAACATTGGGAGTTACAGTCTTTTACCTTTTTTTATGAAATTAGAGATACAAAATTTAGTTGTTTTTTTTACAGTCCTGTCTTTTTTTTATTACTTTCATTAGCAAGATTAATTTTGCTTACTTTTTACTGGTCTTCTATGTAACTCAAGAGGGCGTACTACAGGTAGGAACCTCTGCTCTACAGTAATGACAAAAAGGATTCCTTTATCAAAATCCAGTTCTCTTTTCACTTTGTATACGTGTCCTCTGCATTCGACGCAACGCCGATGAGGGGGTGTTTCGAATTTTCTGATCCCCACCGACACAGGACAAAACAGGGAGGGTGGGCGATGCCCTAAAAGCTTTCGTTGGGGCGCCCACGCCCAGAAAACAGGGTGGATTCGGTAGAAAAATCCACACAAGTTCCTTTCCCTCATGTAGGAAACACGGAAGTGCATTTCGGAAAAGATCCTGAGTGGGCGAGACAGCACCAAATTTGTCAATAAATGTTACCATCCTTTTTTCGAGGAAAGAATTGGTTCTCCGTCGTCCTGTTAGAGATTGTGGGCGAGGTTGCTGGGAAAAGTTTCCTGCATTCGAGGAAATTATAGATTTTAAGCCTGTTCGAGGAATGTGAGTTTGTTTCATAAAGGAAATTGTTTTTGGAATTCTGGGGGCTGTTATTAAGTATCGTCAGTTGGATTTTTGCTAAAATAAATCTTTCTTCCCATACAAGATGGTCTTTTTGTCATTGTATAATATCAAACAGTTGGAAATAAAATATTCTTATTAAGAATAAAGAAAAGAAAATTTAATAGTCATAAAAAGCATTATAGAATCCAACTTAATTTATGTGCTTATTAATTAGTGTTTTATGATGATAAAAAAGTTAATTTGGCTAAGTGTGCTAAAGAATAGTTAGAATTATGTGGAAATTATTTTTAAAAATTCTTATTAGTCCATTAAAACTAATGCTTGTTTGAATGAACACCTGACTAAATATTTTTCAATAATAGTTAAACTATTATGCTTATGTCTTTTCCTTTTCTGCCAATAATCAAGTTAATAAAGTCCAGTTAATTAAATCACGGAATTTACTCTTCAATTTTTATGATTTGTGAAATCATGCAATCTCAAATACCGTCAAGATTTCAATGGTATTTGAGATTGCATGATTTCACAATTATCTCACTTGTTGAATAGTCATGTAATAATAAAAATATGTTGTCTTTACTGTATTACTCAATATAAAGGCTTTTTTCCTATTTTATGGCATTTGAATCCGTTTCCAGGTTTATTGAAATCAGTGAGTTTAGGACAGATAATAGTCTTAAACCAGTTTTTACAGGTATTAAAAATTGTTAGAGCTCAAGAATGTGTATTAAATTTCATTACAGACGACACATAGCAAATTTGCCAGCTTTAAACCATCATTAAAAAATTCCTATCGTTTAGTAAAGCATGCAAATTTACCATCTACAGTAAATCGAATCTGCGAATATTTTTCTTTGCATTAGCATTTAGTTTTCAAAGAAAGGTCATAGAAGTGTTTAATTTCTCATAGATAAAAATTATTTTTTATATAATAATGATATTTGAAAGAAGATATCTCTAATTTACACATCTTTTACCAGTGAATATAATAATTTTAATTATTCGCTGTTTTAATGCCTTGAAAGCAGCAATAATCTAGTGGGACTACTTTTTTGGAATTGAGTGTCACTAATTTAATAGCAATAATAAGTGCTGTGTAAGAAAATAATAAGTATTTATAATAAGATAAAGGTTTCCGCTGTAGATCGTCATATGTCTGGACTTGAAATTTGTTCAATTTATTCAAAGTAAAAGGACTTTTAATTAGCATTATCAATAAATTTTAAGTGGAAATCCCATCTGAGATGTGATTTTCTTTACCTGGTATTTAACTGCTCAGTTCAAACCAAATTGATCTTAAGTAGTTTTGAAAAAAGGAGATAATTTCTTTGAGCAATTGATGTTCCAAAATCTTAATTTTACATGAATCTATACTCATGAGTTTTTTGTTTAAGAGAAAAATGTATGGTACCATACTATAAAGCCCATATTTCAATATTCCGAATTGATTCACTGCTTGGTTAATATCTCAAGTGCTTTAACTTATATGAATTACACTCACAAGTTTTAATATTTAAAAGTATAATCTATATATTTTCAGTACACATCTAAAAATGTCTCACTAAACAGTTAGTATCACAAATAGTAATATAATCCAAGTTACTTCCATGTTATTATATGCTATTTCAGCTTTTAATTTGTTGAAAGTGCAAAATTTTAATTTGATTTTCTTGCTAAAATCCTGCAAACTAATTAATCAGACAATTTAATTTATGAGATAACATCGTAATTATTCTTAAAATATCTGAAAATATAAAAAGTAACGTGAATAAATAAGAGAAACCGCAGCAATATTGAAATAAAAAAAAACAAGAGAATCTATTCTCTTTTTTTTCTAAAAACTATCAGAAAATTGATGGATTTATCTGGAGATTTTTCTAACGTATATTAAATAAAAACTAATATTTTAATGGAATTCATCGCGCTGTATTTTAGATTAAGGCTTAAACTGAGAAGTAAAAAAAAAACCCTGGAAGGTTTTATTTTCAATTTTTTTTTCATAAACATCCACCTCGCGATTCTTCCGTGAAAATGATCCTCGTAATTATGTTCCAGACAATCGATGGCGGTATGACACGCCTGAGTATGTTCCAGGGGAGATAAGTTGCTATCAACAAATCATCCCAGGTCACGAGGTCTGCCAACACACGATACGATAATTACGCTGTGTTGTTGCCATTCCTCGCCCCGAATAATAGCTGATAAATAACAAATTAATTGATCAATAGGCCTTAAATTTCAAACATTTTTTTTCTTTCTTCCTCTCTGCTCTTTTAGAAGAAGAGTTGGAGTGGGTGAAAAAATTATGCTATCGCACTTTGTTGAGCATAATTACGCGTCTTTTTTTTTCTTCCAGTACCCCAAATAACGTGAAGTTTCCGCTTGATAAGAAGAGGGTGGTCGTCCTCTTTTGTTTCTGTTTTTAATGTGGAGGGTGGTTTTTATGCTAGCAGAAAGAAATTCAGTTAATCATCTCAGCTGAAGGGAAGGAACTGTCATCTCTCCTGTCTTCGAGGGATATCAATATTTTATTAACGGTGTCTTGTGGATATTAGGAAAGGCGTTTGAAGGTCGTAAGGTGCACAATGACAAAATATTTTATCATGAGAACAATTTTTAATTTGTCTTTATACTTTGACATGATTAGAGAACTATCAATTTTATTCAATCTCTTGATGAAACAGGAGATTCGTAAGTATGAAATTTTTTTAAAAAAATTTAAGAAAAAAAGAAGTTGTTTGAATAGAAGAGATGGAAATTAATTCGATTTTCTTCTTCTGATGAAACTGAGATTTGTTGTAGTGTAAAGTACTGAAAACATACATCTGCAATAAAAATAAGCACAGTCATTGAATTTCATTGAATTACATTGAATGACATTCGATAAACTGAATTATACTGAATGGCATTCATTTCCATGAATGAGAAAATAAATATGTAAATAACTAAAAATGCTTCTTAATAGATACAGATATTGATGTTTATTGTCTCCAGAGTCAATTCTGGCCCAGCTGGACAAATACTGGTTGAATGCATAAGCTCATTAGGACATACAAAATTATGGCGAAAATTCTTAAAAATTTTAATGTTAATATTTTCGGCTCTAAAAGAGGCTAAAATCAAGACCACAAGAAATATATTTTACGAAATATTAAATATTCTATGAAATATATTTTACTAAACCAATCAAGTGCTGAAAACATAACACATAAGGATGGTTAATTTTCATCCACTATGACTTTTAAAAATAAATTAGGACTTTAAAATTGGTAGATGTTGAAAATTCAGTATTCAGTTATATTACAAAAGACTAAATAAGGTGTTTTACATAAAGTACATATGAATACAGTTGCTTTCCATGTGTAACATGAAGCAGTTGAGCTAAGATAGACTCTAGTGTTATTAAACCTCATAAACCCTCCAACCATAACGGAAATAATGAAAATATCGGATTAGCCAAAAGTCAAGAAGAAATTTGAAAAGGAATAATTCGAAAAAGAATAAAGATAAAAAGATGCGGTTTGCATTAAACGGATGGGAAAGAAGCAGGGCTTTTTGTTGTTGTTGTTGCACCTAAACAAAAATAGCTCTATTAGGATTATGCAAAGCAACAAACGATATAAAAAGGAGCAACAGCAGGTAATGGTAGTCGAAGCATATATGCATCGAAATGCTGCCTATACTTGAGAAAGCCCTCTTAGTTAAACAGTATTATAAGAACTCCGAAAGTGTCACTGCGGCATTACGAGCATATCGCTACATGAAGGGTATTCGAGATAGCAAAGGACCAATAACATCTTCTGCATTGAACAAAATGATGAAGAAATTTGAGCCTGCAGGTTCTTTAGGGTCACGTCCAAGAAGTGGACGTCCGTCAACAGCCGCTGCTGTTGCCAAGACAGTGAAGTGGATGGTGCAATACATGCCGACGATTTTCTGAGCATGGGTAGTGCAGCGCTCGTGAAGTTGCGAGGCAGACAGGAGTGTCTTATGATAGGATCTAGAGAGCTCTGCGAACGGTATCCTTCTGAAACGATATCCCTTCAAGTTGCTACATAACCAAGAACTGGAACCTCCTAACTTCGACTCCTAACAAGATTTTGTGAATTTGGTATTCAATAAAATGTAAGAGCAGCACGACTCGCTTCACACTATGCTTTGAACAGATAAAGCACATTTCACACTCTCTGGAACTGTTAACTCCCCAATTGTCGAGTGTAGACCATAGAAAATCCACATGCATTTGTTGAGGAACTCTTGCAAAGGCCTAAAGTGAAAGTCTGGTGTGGTTTCACTGCTGTTTTCATTATTGATCAATTTTTTCGAGGAAGTCACACAGACGGGTTTCAAAACAGTTTCTGTCACTGGTTAGCGATATGCAACACTGTCACTGAACTACATTTTTCCTGAACTGAAAGTGCGACAGGCACTCCAAACAGTAACCTTTATACAAGATGAAGTACCGCCTCATATTGTTCTGGTTGTACAACGCCCTCTACGCTCAACATTTGGGAAGGATAGCATTATCAGTCTATACTTTAATCACTCATGGCCTCCAAAATCTTCCGATCTGACACTCTGTGACTTTTGGCTGTGGGGATGCTTGAAGTCGAAAGTGTACCACAATCAACGGACATCACTGACAGCACTGAAAGATGTCATTCGCAAAAATGTATCTGCCATAACACAAGAAATGCTACTAAATGCTGCTAAAGGTGTGGTGACACGTCTCACAGCTGTACTACTGAATGATGGGCAGCACATTAAAGATTCAACTAATTAATTGTAATTAAGCTGAATTGAAAGTTGTCAATATTTTTTCATTTGTAAATCTTCTTTTGGGGAAATAAAAGACTATAACTCCATCTGTTGGTCACCAACAGAACTACTTTTGTTTCGTTGCCACACAAAACCCTGCTTCTTTTCCATTTATTTAATGCAAAATGTGTCTTTTTATCATTATTCGTTTTCGAATTATTCATTTTAAAAATTCATTCTGAGTTTTAGAACACCCTATATCTGAGAAAAATGTGTGCATGTCCAACCGAGAAAAGTCAATATGAATCCTTTCAAAGGATAGGAAAAAACATAAGATCATCTACTAAACTAGGGTTTAAGGAATTAAATCTGAGATTTTATAGAAAATTCCAATGAGAAATTCCTTGTGAAATTTTATAAAAATTTTCTGTGCATTGCTCTATATTCAAATTTCACCATAGGCACAAAAGTATAGCTTTCGATCTTATTATTCTCTAACTATATCATAAATAAATTCAGCATGTTTAGCTATCAAGCCATAAAGAAATTTAAGACTGAATACCTGCGACCAATTTCGTCGGCTCATTAAACCGTTTCTGCTTATCCAAACCAAAAATTTATTTCCCCCATATTGCAAACTTTGGGCTTCTAAGAGGTTTTTATGCTTCCTCGCATCACAGTTTCCCAAGCAAAATGCACGCATTAACAGAAAGGTTAGTAACACGATTATCTGTGATGAAGCTAGTTTATTATACAGAGTTATTTGTAATTTAAACCACCAAATGTAATTAATGAAATGATTTGTTATATGAGATAAGATATGATACAACTAGCGACTTATAAATATTTAAATTGTTTTCTACTAATAATACATGAACTACAGATACATTGCGTAAGACTATTATAAATAGGATTCCTAACTTGCCTACAGTGTGAACGAAATGTAGAATGATACATTGAATGTTTGTATTATTCCACTCTGTCTCTTTTCCTATATGTCTCTAAGGCAATGCAGAACCATCGCAAATACAAAATCATCGTGTGTTTTAAAACCCTACCACTAATAAATTTCATAGAAAATAAAGGAATTAGCGGAATAGGGAAACAAAAAGAATAGATAAATAGATAAGCATATGTACAGGTATATGTATGTAGAGATTGGCAATAACGGGGATAGAACTCGCAAAGTTAGGGTTCGTAGACAGACAACATGACCATAGGACAAAACTGATCACTCAATATTGAAGCTGTTTTCTGTCTTACAAAGCTTCTATTACAATTCCCATGCTTTTCTATAAAAAGAAAAATACTAATCGTATTATTACATTCATTAATACTAGTACAAGCTTAAGAGAGTCAATGAAGCTTTTGAATTCGATTTCAAAAGTTACCATATTTTTCTCAGAAACATGTAGTCTAAATATAGCATCCACTGATATTGATAGAATCAATGATGTAATTCAATTCGATCTCAAACTTTATCAGACAATTTTTCACATATAAAATCATCTGTTGGATGCCGAGCTCCTTTACAAAATTTTACCAAGCTGTATGCCTGGCACTCTTCTGACGTCCCTATAATTGTATTATTCTTACAGGACTTAATTCTGAATAATTATTGAAGGTAAAAAAACTTTTATAAGCAATATTGTCACATAACAGTTCAAGTTTAATTTGGGCTTTTTCTTGTTCATACCTTAATACATCCCTTTCTATCGCGGCATTCCTATAAAAAGTGTGTATCTATAATCTATAACACCCCTCAAAGTTGGTCCCATATTAGAATAAATACCCTGAATAACTTTTAATTAATTTAATTTACTGCACTGATATCCCGACCTTGAATTTTCAACAAGTTTCTTTATTAAGACCCATGCTGCTGATCCAACAGATAATAAATTTTATTGTTTACACGCTGCTGATCTACATTTGCTAACTACAGACCGATAACAACTAAGGCAACAGTAAAATCTCAGCCACGAAACCCTATACTGTCCTGGATATGCGACTTCCTGTTGGGCCCCAAAGCCACACGACAACGATCTGCAAATCTAACATTATTTTCCAAATGCTTCTGCATTCACCTTTGCACCTGTTTGGGCAGATTAAACAGAGAAATGCAGGAAATGTTATGTGTTGATGAAAATCGATACATTATTTAGTCGCAGTCGGGAGCGAAAGAGACGTTGCAAGTGAGCATTAGGACGGAGATTAGAATGGCGGGGGAAGTGTAATTAGTGTTATCAGGGAGACAGCGCCTATCTCGCCTGCATTCCTCGTCCTGCTAATTACAGGTGACGTGTTAATTATGACGAAATTAGAAGGATCAGCTACCGCACGTCTCTTTCAGTGCAACCCCCTTTTGGCACACAGTGCTCTTCAAGCAATTTCTAGGTCTGCATCAACAATGCTAGTGAAGCTGCAAATAAACTCGGAAATGAGTCAAATGCAACAAATCGATATGAATCGAATGCATTCGTTTATTTCATTCGTTAGAACTAAACGGGCAATCCATAATAAATAAATATAAAAATGAATAATATGCATAAAAGAAAATATTTTAATTATTTTTATTCTTTCAAATGTTTGATCACTTCATTATCAGTTCTGCATACCAGAAGATATATTTAGAATAACGGAACATATATTTAAGTACCACTAAGTACCCTATATTATATCAGTTCCCTGTCTTGGTTAAATATTTTTATGCTTGCAAGTGTTAGTTTTTTTAATGAGTTTTGTAAATCAAATGGTATTTTTAGAATTTCAGTGTTGTATTTAGCACTAAGTACCCTATATTGTATTGGTTGCCCCCCCCCGTTTTGCCTAAGATATGCAATCACTAATTGCTATTGGTTGAATGCTCAAAGAATAGAATAAAAATGCATAGTAGAAGGAATTAGAAGTCTTTTTCCAAATTCACTTGTAAAGACAGGGTCTCCCTTTTTCCTTGTTTAACTTCATTAAATGTATTAACGAGATTTTATCGAGTCGATATATTAAAATGCAATACTTGCCGATGGAAGAGCATAGTGTATGAAGAAAATACGAGTTAGAGTATACGTGACTAGGAATATTATCAGCATTTACAAAGCTGTTTTTTATTTCCTAAAAAATGTTATATTCAAAGGATTAAGAAACTTATAACCACAGAGTTTACCTATAGGTATCACTAAATACCATGTATTGTATCGTCTGCCTCTCCTGTTACATATGATATGCTGCAACTGTTTACTGTCAGTCAAATGTATCGAAGAATAAGCTAAAATATATATGGTCCAAAGGGTTAGACGCATTTTCCACATTCACTTGAATAGAAAGGGACTTCTTATCTTCTGGTTAAAGATTACTGTTATAAAAGATTTCGCAATATTTTCTAGAATCAAAATATAAAGATTTAACACTTTCCAATAAATGAGCCTACTGTATGAAAAAAACTATAAAAGACTCGAAGTATTATCTGCCCTTACAAATCTGTTTGCTTTCCTAAAAATATTAAATTAGAAAATCAATTCAAGGGATTGGGAATACACTCGAACTTGAGAACTGAGGTATCCCGTATATAAGAAAGTCTCGAATTCTTGATTTACATATTAATTCTACTGTAGTTAGTTAACGATTTCATCATCGATGGGAGGACGTACACCTTTTATAACGGAACTCGGGAGTTGTTTATATATACATGTGTGTGTGAATTTGTGATAATATCTTGTTCCCCTAACTATGCTTGCTGCCCGTCTCTGCTTCTAAGTTAGAAAAGCTTAAGTGGATAACTTAGATATTTACAATAATAGATGAGATTTTGGCAAGTTAATATGAGCTATGAGATTTTGTCAAGTTAATATGAGATATGAGATTTTGTCAATCTTATTCTTTTTTATCAATAATGGCAATTATTAAATTTTAGTTTTGTGTTAATAAATACTCTTTTCTGCAAAGAGTTAGCCATTGGTTTTAATGTTAATTAACATGTTTACTATATCAGAAGAGCTCTCACATTTCATGATGAAAGCTCTTCTGATAAAGAATAATGCAGTTTCGGCAATCTTGAGTGTAGTCAACTTCTGGTATAGATGTTGATGTCTTTTAATTTTTAGATGTCAGTTAATAAATGTTCCTTGTAACAAAAAGTTAATTATTGGTATTAGTGCTAGCTATCATGCTTTTATAATGGTCATATCTGGTAATTTCACAATGTGGAATCTTCCGATAAGGAATCATGGAGTTTTGGCAATCTTATGTATAATCAGTTTCTAATATCGATACTGATACCTGTTAAATTCTATATTTGTTAATGTTCTTTGTAACAAAAAATCAGCCATTGGTTTTAGTGATAGTTACCAAGCTTATCTAGTGATCATATCTAAACATCTCACAATGTGGAATGTTCCGATTGAGAATCGTGAATTAGAAAGCTTCAGTGGTAAAGCAATTTTGAATAACTTCAAATTAAAGAATAACTTGGAGTGTACAGTTCTATGCAGCGGAATCGTTTAGATGTTTAGTCAATTGGCAGTAAAAATTAATATAATATTTTTAATGTTCAAAATGTTAAAACTATTTTAAAGGCTTTCCAAATGAATTGGATCAGTTCATTTATATTCCGTCTAATGTTGTGCAAAGAATCGCATTATTTTCTTTCAAAATGCCTAATAGACTTTAAAGAAATTAAACTTCATAACAAGAAGGCAATATATTTAAATTAATTAGCAATCAGTGTTCATATAATCATAAACTTGTTTTTGCTTATTGCAGCTTCAGTTTGTCTTTTACTATCCTTGGTACAAGAATTCAAATAAATAAAGATATTTTTTTCCCGACTTTGTCATATTTTTACCCAATATGATATGTTTATCGTTCACCTTTGCAGTAAAGAGAAAAGAATAAGATATGTATTGTATATCTCTGAAAATTCATTACACCTCTACACTATTAATGTCAAGACCATATTCAAAACGTGATTGATATTGTTTTCTGTGAATTGATTGTAATTGTAATTGATGAATGTAAGTGAATGTAATTGATTTTACCTTAAACTATCGTTATTCGCTCACATTCATTGGAAGCTAAAGCGGAGAATCTGGTAAATAAGGATTTCACTCTCCTTACCTAAGGAATTAAAGATATATATCCGCCTACAATGAGATGTCTAAAATAAACTGCATTAAATAGCAAGCTATCATAATCAATTATATTCACATACTGGGAGGTAAACAAATAAAAATTATACTCTACACATGAAAAATTCCCAACTTTTATCGAATTCGTTTGAATCCCATGAGATATAACAGTACAAACGAAATTTTAGTAAAATTCTCGTTACCTAGTTTTTAATCATACATTATTAATAAGAGCCATTATATTCCTAATTGATCGATTACGAATGATTTTCCTTCGACATACCCTTTCTTTCATTAATCTAGAGAATGTTTTTAAAATCTACTCAAACTGAAATGCAGTAGTAGAGAAATGATGCTAAATATCAAGAAGAATGCATTAATTATTCTTGGAATAAAGCTATGTTTCTATAATAACTGAAGTTTTTACTTTTAATACTCAGATAAATACTTGTTGATTTGAACGTTATGTTATATAATATCGTATATGCAAAAGTTTATGTGAGCCGTAAATTATTTTTTATTTGATTTACATTACCATTTCAGTTTGATATGCGTAATTCAGTTTCATATGGGTTACCTAATTTTACTAAAATTATTTACAAATTTACTATCTTGATATAAAAATAGTAAAACATAAAACACCATCTTAGCTTGTAGCGTTTTTGAATTAATACGTTTATTTATATGTGAATAATTGGATTAATTAACAGTCCACCCTTTGATTAAAATTTTAATGCTGATTTGATCCAAAACTTACTGAGCTATAAATTACAAAGCCATTTAAAAAATGTCAGCTATTTGGCTAACTACGTTTTTGAATTATCTTATTCTCAAACAGATAAATACAATTTCTAAAAACGAGTGTGTGTTGGCTCAGTGAAATTCAAAAATTGATATTCATCGGCATTTTCCTGCTGTATTTTGCGAAAATAATTATTAATTATATTACATATTTATATTAATTATATTACACATTACATATTTCGAGTATGAGAATAACAATAAAAACATCTGTAAATGACAATAAAAGCATCAATCAAGCGATATAAACGATGTTAACATACCATGGTTTATGATTATAATCCTATTTCTTAACTTACAGATCAATTAATTTGTAAATTGTTAGAAAAAACATGTTCAATAACAAGCTTTGAACGTTAGTCCATACAATCTGTGTTCAGGTCCTTCACTTGCCTTTTTTCTCCATTTTTAATTTTTTTTTTCTTGTGCTTTGAAAAGAGGCTGTCACTTTGTGATGAATGCGAGGGATTGTTCTATCTGAAGCAAGATGGATAGGATTTGTCCTCCAGAACATCTGCTTAGTAAGTAGCACATTGCAGAAAACATAAAGCTAAATGCTTTTGGCAACAAAAACATTTATAGTTGTAGAATTTTTATGACATATTGCAAGATAAAAATATAATTTTCGATCATTTTGAATTAGGAAATTATTTCCTATTAACTTTAAAAGCATCAAGTAAAAAAGATGCTACCTTCTTTGACAGAATTATTAAAAGCATTCCAAGAAAAAGAATTTTAATCTTTTTGAATAGGTTTTTTACTTTCTTATATACTTAATAGCGAGAAAACATAGTGATAAAAAAAATTCGAACGTGATATTTTGACAAATCGCTATGTTCTAGACCTAGTTGAGTTCAAAAAAGACATTTTTAGAAAATGCCCATCTGTTTGCCTGTCTGTGAGAAAAATACTTCAAAAAATGCTTTGAGCTAAATGGTTGAAGTTCGATAAAACGAAAATTTTTCAAAGCTGTTACAATTTCTTTTATTTTTTACCATAATTTTGTACCACATTAAAATCATTTTAAAATTTGGCCCACCTAGTGCCCTAATATATTGGTACCCTAAATACTTTTTTACAGGTTTTTCTCTTAGCATTAAAATGAATTCTATTTAAAAAAGAATAACAATTAAACATCAAAACAATTAAAAAAATTTTAATGTATACGCTCAGTTAAATATACATTGGCATTCTCATCGCTCATATTGAATATTACTCCTCGAAAAGTATTTATTTGAAGATTATCAAATTTTTGTAATTTTGTTTTAGTTGCAGATTATATTAAGTTACATAAAATACATTATTATATTATTACATTAAAATGCATAATTATTTCAAATAAGCATTTTATCATTATTATATTTCTCATATCAGAATGATTTCATTAATTCCATTTTTATGGCTGAATGTTTAGCAATCCGTCGAACACTATTGATCTTTTATTTCCAGAAATGGTTGTTGCAGATGGGCAGTTTCTCGGTAATTGAAGCCTTGAAAGGGAGATCTATCAAATCAAAGTGAATAATAACTAATTATATTTAATAACTAATTAACAAATAGAATAACTAATTATCTTAATTAGAACAAAATTAAACTCGTAAATCGCAATGGTTTTAACTAAAAGTCATCCAATATTTCTTGGAATTCATTGCGAGTTCTCTCCAAAAAAGGGTCACAGAAGTGTGCCGAAAAGATTGCATCTGAAATCCTTATAGATAACACAATATGCACCAATTTTATTAAAACAGTAAATACAAAGAAATTGTAGAAGATATCCCTTATTCAACTTATAGAACAAACCAATGAATAAGCATAATCGTAATCACAAATTAATATCACCTATCGAAATTTTATCCCTAGAAACAGTTTCAAATAAGGACCATCTACAAATTCTTCTAACATGGAAGATTAAGACGAACGATAATTCTCATTTCTTGGTATTGGAGAATAACCTTTTTTTACTTTAGCTCCCAGTACAATTTTAAAAAGAGAGAGAAAGTATTAAGTACTTGAACCAAAACGTCTTGTTATAAATCAACCAAAGTATGGTGTATGATATCAATCCAAATCTTCATTTTGGAGCAGTCGCTATGAAATTTATTTATAAAAATGAGATTTTATTCACTTTATTAGGATTTTTTGAGCAAATTTTACTACGCAACTATTTTTTTTAGTTTTGCTTGTGTATGCGCTGTAAAGGGAGAACTTTGTGGACTTCAAAAAATAAATTCTGTGGTTAACTTGTTAAGTTGCTTTTTTTCCATCATTGTTAATCTTTTAAACTGACATTTTATCGCTTAAAAATGCTTGTTTGAGTCTAGAGGAGAGATTCAAAGAAATGTTTAAGAATATGAACCAAACACTGACATAGATGTTGTTTCTTATCTTGATTCTATTGAGCAGTAATTAATTAGGATTGATGATGAACCCTCTTTTAAATTTAATGTAAGATTTGATAAGATAGATGTTCCTCTCTTTCTTACATACGTGTAAAGCATATTGATATAGACGAAGCTGACAATATGGTTATAATAAAACCTCATAAATTCATGCAAGTATTAATTTTTCTAAATTTCTGATAAATGTGAATCGATTTTTGAATAATTCTTGTGCCATCAGTCTGTCGTTGTAGGTGATATTTTAAAATAATGTCGTTTGACTGCCAAAAAATACTTTGATTTGTAGATCAACGTACTGGGTAACTAAAACAATGTCCAAAATGTCCTTTATTAATTCATTACTCAATATTCTGAAATCGTACAATAATTTCCCTTAATCTGAGATTTTACCAAATTATTATTATGTTTAAAACTAAAAACAGCACCAATCACTATCAACAAATTAGATTTTACACTTCAAAATTTTTAATATCTCCAAATTTCTTGTCGGTCATTACCTTATATTAAGGAAATGGTTTATCAGCAATGAACATTACTGTTGTCAGCTGAAGATTTTTTGATCCACTATTTGATTTAATGATGCTGATATTTGATGCATATGATCAAGCATTCTTCAGGTGTCAAGCACACAATGATTTCAAATAAAACGCCTGCGCTCCTGAAAAGTCAATCCTTCACGATTTTTCCACATTTTGCATGCCCAAACGCCATACACCGAACCCGATCATCGATGCGGAAATGTTTCAGAACTTGTGCGGAGCAGAAGGCTCGATATTCAGCTTTGCTGATTTCCCCACCCCATTTTCCTGCACCTTCTGGAATGTGCTCTCAGAGAATGCAGATGGGAATAAAAGGTTTGGAATGCATGAAAGGCGGGAGGGGTGAAGTGTAAATTAATAAAGCATTCACTCAGAAAGACAATGAGACATTGGCATGTAATGGCCATAAATATATCTAACAAACTACATGAACCAAAAATTAGAATATCATGGGATGATCTGCAATGGCTGGCTTTACAAGATTGCATCGCCTAAATTGTGTCTTACTCAGGATTATCGTGGGTATAACATCTGAAAAATGCCCAATCGCACACACACCAAATTTCATGATGAATACTTGAATTAGCTCTATTTCAACAGTTATCTTAGAGCACAGGCATCTTTCCTTGTGATATGTGACTCTATTTAACATTAAAGAAAGGATTGCACTATCAGAAAATTGCAACAGATACTGTAGTTTAAGATTTCAGTTCTGCTTTTTTTAAATAAAATTAAATGAATGAAATGATGGACTTTCAAATGTTGTCTTAATGATATTTTTAAGGTTAACAATTTCGAAGTTCTTATCATATTGCAGCACAATACTTCTTAAAATATGAGTCATTGTCCCAAATTGAATAATGCATGGATCACAAAGTATTTTACTGGTATTCTTTAGAAAAAATATAAAGAAGTTTTCATTAAATTGCCTTAAAACTGAATTTTTGAAAATTTCATTTTGCTTGCAACTGAAAATGCGGAGTGGCATCTTATTACCATAGAATGAGAAGATATTGTTGGATAATAATTAAGATATTTATTTATGAATCGAAACAATTATCTTTAATAAAAAAATGTTATAACAGCTAATTCATCTTGATCTTTCGATATAGAAGTCACTCAGACTACTATATACAAGTATACATATTGACTGCTGAAAAATTTGCAATCCACTATTACTAGAAAATGACAATTAATTGAAAATGACAACTTGCAGAGTAACCAAAGGAAAAAATATAATTCCTTTTCAATCTTCATTTGCTTAAATAACTATCGCTGGATCCTGAAGAATTTGCCAACATAAGATACCAAATTAGATCAGAAAATTGCTGACGATACAGAGTGGTAGAATGGCTGGTTACATTCAGGTATGAATTTATTTATTTTAGAAAAAGTATAAGCTAACTATTCTAAATTCAATTGCATTTTTCTGTCACTGCATCTTTAGCCATTTTAAGGTCGAATGGGGAACACACACCACTCCCTTTAACATTAAAAAAAAGGATTGCGCTATCAGAAAATGGCAAATTCCATGATACTGTAGTTTAAGATTTCGGCTCTGCTTTCGGAAAAAATATAATTCCTTTTCAATCGTCATTTGCTTAAGTAGCTATTGCTGGATCCTGAAGAATTTGCCAACAGAAGATTCCAAATTAGATCAGCAAAATTGCTGACGACATAGAGTGGTAGAATGGCTGGTTACATTCAGGTTTGATTTTATTTATTTTAGAAAAAATATAAGTTAATTATTCTAGATTCAATTGCATTTTTCTGCAACTCTGCCTCTTTAGCCCTTTTTAGGTCGAATGTGAAATCTTTTGTTGCCACTTCATTAGACTCCAGCTATAGATAACCAAAGATTATAGAGGAACTCCGTTTTTTCTAGTTAGCAGCGCTCTCTCTCTCTAGAATTTATTCTTTTTCATATTGCCTTTTCTTCGTAAAAATGGATTGCAATATTAACAAATGCTTTATATATATATTCTTTTTTTTAGCTTAGAGGTTACGTCATTACTTTTTTTTTTTGAAGAAAATTAGATTATAAATGTAAAAATTAACTTACCATATTATAAGATTTCTCTAGTGTTTGTTTATAAATCATGCTCTAGCACAATATGGCTGAAATGATGGAAATGTTATTTAAGGAATAATCTCTCTTCTTGAATCATTTTTCGTCTAAATAATAAAGTAGATACTGACTGCAAATCCTCACAATGAACAAGAAAAAGTAAGAAATTAATGGAGGAGTTTGAACATTTGGAGTTTGAATCGTGTTTGTAAAAAGACTGCAGGATAAACTAGCAAAATTAATGGAATTTCAGAAGAAGAGTTTATTTGTCTATGAAATATGAGAGCTTGTATTTTCCATTCCCATAAATAAAGAAGGTTTAACAGATGATTACTGGATTTTGGTGGGGTATCCTTATTTGTTCAAAAATATTAATAATAGTTCCTAAATAAGTTCTACTATTATATCTACTAATAATAGATATAATAGAAGGTTTTTGAAAATTATATTATTTCTTACGTAGTATGTCTCTGTTTGACTTAAGAGGATCTTATTTTAAGGAAATTCAATTTTTATTCGGTTACATTAGGATGATACAAAGAATTTTGTTCGGTAATCCAGTTGTGCAATAAATAGATACAGTATCTGCCAAAATATACAGTACTGAAATAAAAAGATGAAAAAAAGAAAAAAAAAAGAAATTAGTATGCATACATTCTATTGATTTAGCATGGTATGCGTAATGTAAGGGTTCGAAGTGTGCACCACCTCTCTTTAGACAATGTTCATATCGCTTACGCAGATTCACAAATATATCCTCAAACAATATTTGTTCCTACCAAAAAAAATTACGTATTGAAGCCACAGTTCGTGATGTACTTTCACAATTGAATAGCCTCTCCTTTAACATTTTTTCTTCCGTTGACACAGTGCATTACCAGAATGGCGAAATTTCATAACAACAGACAGTATGAATATGTTACTTGGTGCCGTCTTATTAAACATCTCTTGGAATTCTTCTGCCACCTATTTCAAAATCGGTCCACCGTCACGACCATTTCCGTATGAACGGAAATAATGCTGAACTATAAATACTTTTCCTCCTTCGAGGGAAAACATTCCCAACAACCACACAACATTAATTTCTTTTCATTACTGCGAACATGTATAGGTGAAGCTATGCCTCATCAACAAACGCAACTACGTGTTCGAGATGCAAGAGTTTCAGTCCTATATATTTTGGCGCGCACTGTATTTAAAAGTGCATCAAGGAATCGAATTATAACAAACCAGATATCTATCGATCAGCTTGGACTAGGTATTAATTAACTTTGGAGATTTCAAAAACAACAATGCATGAAAAGTCGAATTATTTTCAGATGATTTTAGTTATGAATTATCTAATGAAAGTTCTTTCATTTTACAGCAGAGCAGAAAACAATTTTGCTCAAAAATGTGCATCATAACTTTAGAAAAGTATACTTGTTGAACAGTTTTGACTGAAAAAACTGCACGTGTCAAGAGCTGAATTGTTTGGTAATATTTATTCATTTATATAATGGTGGGGAATTATCCATTGAAAGATGCTTGGTGTTATAATAGGGCAGGAGACAGTCTTTTAAAATAAATGTGTATACGAAAACAAAACTAAAGCAAAATAGACCGTTGCCAATCAGCGTTGACTAGGTATTGGTTAACGTAAAAGATTGAAAAAAGGAAAGATTGACGGATTACCAAATAATTTTGATGAGATTAAACTATTATTAATTTATAACGAGGACGAATGCCGGCTTCCTGCCATAGGGGTATCACGTCTTCCACGTGATCTGGAAGTCCTGGGCTCGAGTCCTGGTTCGGGCATGGTTGCTCTTCATCTGTATTATATCTGTGAATTGAGTGAATGATTCCTCCCCCGTAAAAAAAAGGACTGCGCAAGCGAATATTTCTTCATATGAACTAGAAGTCAGACTACTGCCCTCAGGTGCTCTGGAGTCTACCCTCAGAAGTTACAGCACAATTTTCCATGGTAACATGGACATAACATCATCATCAAGAGGACGAGCTATCCAATAACCATTTCTGTTTACAATAGAGCTTAAAGGAGTCATTTAAAAGACTGCATCAGTTAATTATAGCAAAATGTATTTGTTAGTCAACTTAGACTATATTATCGTAGCTAACTGTAAAAAGTTGGGGTAGGTAGAATGATTAATTGATTTTTAGATATTTATTTGTCTATAGGATGATGAAATTGATATATGTGCTACCTAAGAAAGGAAAGGTTATTATCTTCCTTGTTTGACATCGTTTTTCTTTCGAATGATAATGTTGATGTAATTTTGAGTGCTGTTTAATTGAGTAATAATGTAGATTATCAAGTGATAATTACAGCAAAACACATTTGTCTGTCAGTTTATATTATCCAGAAGAATTGAAAAAGTTATAGTACTGTATTATTTTTATGAAGTTTAAGTTTTTCAACAGATTAAAAGTCAATTAAAACTAATGTGTAGTGCGAGAAAAAAATCTAAGTGAAGCAGACTGTTTATCAGCTTGAACTAGACATTGAATAAACATGTGGAAGGAGAGTTGTAAAAGTATCCACATAAAAGCATATTAAAACATATTAAAGAATTTTCTTGCAGTTTTATTTTAAAAGAATAAGTTTGGAGATTACAGGAAACTTTTAAAATAAGCAGGAGTACTCCCCAAAAATTTCTTGTATACACTGTAATAAATTTATCTGGTCAGAAAACACCTTGCATGAGATAAGGATACAATAGTTGTGCGATATTAATTTTAGCGTGAATTTAGCATTTTTACTGAATCCATCATTCAACTTTGGTAAGCGTTTTGTTCAACTAATACTTCTTGCATACAGCCGACCACCCCGCCACCACTGAACATAGTAGTATCGACAGAGTTCTACTAATACTATCTAAAAATCGAATTCGTTAGAAGCATTTTCCTCAACCATTTGAAATAAAATTATGCTACAATTGTAGTCACAAAATCACTCACCATCTCAATATATTTAAGTCCTTCCGTTTCTAATTCATCACTTTTACATACTTGAGAAACGATAGATCGACAGACAATCAACCCATTCTTGGATTTCCCTCAAACTTGAACAGTTTTTTTACACTAGAGATATTAAGTCTGTGTTCAAAAATTTATCCATCTAGCTTTCTTCGTTTAGTAATTATCTTGTTAACATATAGCAGAAAAGTCGGACAAAAAAACCTTCTTTGAACAGATGTAACTCAAAATCGGATAGAAATCTACAAAGTAGGTGTAAAGACCGTATACCAAATTGCGAGAGTCTAACGTAAATTGTTTTCGAATTATTTTTGTCATAAATAGACAGACAGATGAACAGTTTCCAAAAACATATTTTTAGAACTCATTGAGGTCTAAAACATGGAGAATTCTAATTTTTTGACGATTACTCTACTTTTTCTCTACGACATATAAAAATGCATGCATGACTGCGAAATAGTGTGATATGTATAGATAGACCTCAGATATTAAATTTCAGACCTCGTGTAGAAGCTCAAGTTCTTCTCAAGAGAGGTACTTTTCTGGAAGATTTTCAAGGAAAATCTTTTAACATTTATGTTTTGCTGATAGGTAAAAGGCTGAAAAACCTTCAGAAACCAATATAACAACAGCAAGTACGTCCTTCCTAAAGCATGTGCAAATAAAGCAACCTTTGTAAATGTTTAAATGCTGACTGAAAGCAAGACTAGGACATCCTTACATTTATAAGGTGTTTTTTTTTATCATTCATGTTCATTAGGTATGTCTTTCTTTAAAGTACCTGGCAGCAAATAGACTGCCTTAAACGTTATGTAAGGTGCCCAATAACAACAAAAAAAAACTCTTAAATTGAAATTTCTACAAACAAATATCAAAATGATGCTAAATAAAACTTTCTTTTCATAAGGAAATTATTTTTCCATCTTATTCCCAATCTATTTTTAATCATTAGCTATTATTTTATTCGTGATTTTTAACAGCAGGTTTTAGCATAATGCTTATCTCTTAAAATTTCGCAAGACCCTGATTTTAAATTTCATGAAATATTTCAAATATTTGACTATCAGGGATATTTGAAATTTTTAACTGTTTCTCTGTGGGAAAACCTCTCAAAAGTTTTTATATGTGACTTTTGATGTAATTTCACTATGCTTTGATTTGTTTTTATAATTTTAAAATAACATAATTTGAATAAAATAATGGTGTGGCGGTTATTTCAATTATTTTTTTTACATGACATATGAAGATGAAGTAAAGTAACGCTTAAAAATAGTTAGAAAAGATTCAAGTTTATAGTCCGAAACATGATAGTTTTTTTAAATTTTTGATTATATACATATACATATACATACATATATATATATAGAGAGAGAGAGAGAGAGAGAATTTCAATATACATGAGTGCTAATTCAATAACTGAAACAAACAAAACATTTGTACACATTTTTAAAAGCCTTTAAAAAATGTATATAAAAATTTTAAAAAAAATGAGTCGAAGTATATTCTGTCTAAAAAACTTTTTTTAATCGTAAAGTATAAAACATCTTTATATATCAATATATATATAAGTATAAATCATCGTAAAGTAAAAAAATCTTTGTGTTATAAAATTCTTTTTTAAAAACTTTTAAACTATTGAGAAGAAATACTTAAAAACTTTTGATTAATTTTCAATGAAAAATCTCTTTAAAATTTCGAAAACTTCTTTCTAAATGAGCTAATAATTCTCTACTAAGAAGAAATTACGTGTCTGATTTGACAACCTAGATTTTGTCCTGTCGAACTTTTTGTACGATTTTTAATCATGATTATTGTATTGCTCATGTAATAACTTACAGATAATTTATCTTCTTATAAACATATATATAAACTGTTAGAAGAGGAAATTGGAATTCAGTAAAAATCCGTTAATAGACACTGTTCTCTCCTAGAACTATGCTTTTGCAATTCAAAGCTTTTCATCAAGATTTTGTATGTTTTTAAATTAATGTTATTTGTATATTTTCTTAAAAAATACATTTAATGAAAGAAACAAACAACACATGAAATAAAAAAAAACATTTTATTTTTGAACATAAAATATATATTATACATAGTTTAATATTATTTTAAATAACGCTAACGAGGGCTTACAGTATTGTATTGGCCCAATTTAAATACTTATTAATTAAGTTTTAATTATATATAATTCAGATTAAAATAATTATTATTAATATACATTCAATATATATTAATAATTATTATTTTAATTTATATATTAATACTTTTAAAATTAAATTGCGAAAGAGGAAACAATTGTGGATTGAGTTATACTCTGCTATAAGTATGTGAGGAATTCATAACAAATGCATTTTGACTCAAATCGGATTTGGAGCAAAGTGGTCAAAATTATAGCTCTGTAAAAAAAATTTAATACTCGAAAATCTGTTGAGATTATTTTTTAAAATTCATCCTACTATTTATTTATGCAAAAATATATTAAATAATATTATCTAATAAATAACTTTAAGAAAGTGCAGTGATTTCTCTTTAAAAAATTTATAGCTTTCATACTTGAAGTTTTTCTATATTTAATTCTGTTTTACTCAAAATATAATTATCATTTACAGAGTAAATAAATGATGCAGTCAGCGAATAAAAAATATATAATTCAAATCCTCAAAAAATATATATAATGTATTATTTAAACTGCTTAATTGGGAGCTTCAACAAGCGGATAGACAAATTTCTTAAAGGAGAATTACGGCATACAACTAAAGTATTCAAAACTTACAGATTCAGAAAATATATTAGACCTATCAAAATATTCAGTAAAACCCTAATCATCTCTCTTTTTATGATTTTTTCTAAAAACGATTACTGATTTTCTTAAATATCTGAGGCCAGATCTGTATCTTTTTAAATAAAACTTAGCAGTAAATTATTTTTCAAAGGACTATCATGTCTTCAAATACGATTGCATGCAAAACTACTTAACGAAAATACAAATTTTCAAAAAAAGAGAAAAAATCCTATATTACTGGTAAAAGTATTGAATTCAAGGTTCTTGAAAAAATTATAACTTTCAAATAATAAAATTAAAATTTCTAATATGCCATCATAATCATTTAAGAAATTTGTACAGGTTAAAATATCGAACAGTTTTTATTATTATTTTTCTAATTTTTTTTCAAACAATATTGAATAACCTTTTTAAAACTTATAAAATTATTATTTTAGATTTTTGAATTGAATAAAATTAATAAAAGAGTTTATTAAGAAGAGTTTATTAAACAATTAACGTTTTAATTTATCATTTTTCTTATTTATTCTGATTCATTTAATCTTAAGCACAACAATAGATTAAAATGAAATATTTAATCTTTAATTGATCATCAGCTATAAATAAGCTTAATAGAATTTTTAATGAAAAACAAAAAAATAAGCAATTTAATGTTAAAGCAAAACTACATTTTATTAAATAATTTAATAGTTTTGTTAGTTAGAAACCAATTAAAAAATAATTTCAGTGCAATACAGAAATAATTTTAAAGCTATGTATTTCAATTTACGTATTATGATATTCAAAATTAATAGTAAATTATTGTTGCTTCAGTTTTACATAGCAAATTATACATATCTATATCAAGTTTGTAGTAACTAATCAGAAGTTAACTCCCCATGACAAGATTATTTATTCCTTAATTTATTTGATACTAGAATATGAAGTAATAAAAAAGCCTCCTGAAAAGCAAATCAGCAATTCCTTCTTGCTCCATCCTAGGTCCAGGCCGAAGCAGCAGGCAGGTGGTTCTTTGGCAGGTGAACAAGAGGGTGAGCCGCAATCAGCGTCATTCGCAAGATACCTGTAGAGACGAGCTTCTGAATGCTAAGCAGTCTACAAAAGCCCGGATCTACAGGGTAGTTTACGAACGGCTAGAAACAACTCCTTTCCCGAACACCAGGTGGCCAGATACCTACAACAGAAGCAAGATACTAAGCAACATAATGAGCATGTCCAAATCAGTAAATTCGAACCTCTAACCTTTAGCATACCAGCCAGATGTGCTACCGTTGGACTACGACCCGGACGATTGAAAGACGACTGATATCAGCATATAAAAAAAATCCCTTTTGAGAAGATTGATAATTAAATCAAATCTACAATATCTTGGTGTTAACAAACTTTGCAAGTAATTCTCGAAAAAATAAATGGTTTTGCCGAATTTTTTTTTTTTTTTTTTTTTTTTTTTTTTTTTTAAGATTTTATTATTCTCCTGTAGAAAATTGAAACCGCGAATGGCTTGCATGACTCTAACGAAAATATAAAACATAGATTTTTGACTGAATATAACCTTTTTACTGAATTTATTACATTATATTTTGAATGTCTTTTTGTGAAAAATTAAAATCAAAATTTAACACGGAATTACAAAAATAATTACAAGATAACACAGAATATAAAATTATGATATATCATATGTCTGTTATTTTATACATTAGTTATAAAATGACAGACAATCACCCTTCAATAGATTTGGTTCAAAAATTAATAGGAATCTGTATATTGGATGCTAAACCTGTGTACCACATTTTACTCACGCAGCTCTCTGAGTTTTGTGTTCTCTTGAAATCGACAATCAGACAGATTTCCTATGAATAGATTTTGTGCAAAATTTGATAGAAATCTACAAATTTGATTGCAAAATCTTATACTAAATTTTTTTCCCCTATTTAAAATAATATTTCAGTTCATAGACAATCTGACGTGACTGACAGACAGAAGGGAAGTCTGAGATGTGTGGATTCATCAAATCTCAAGTTCAAATTTTTTGACGATTACAGTACGTTCTACATATTTCGCACACACGAAAAAAAATCTATTTTAATGTGCATACATTTAAGAAAAATATAAAAGGTGTGTTTTTTTTTTTTTCGCTTTACCAATTTTTGCTTAAAAAAACATAGAATCTGATTTTCTGACAACAGACATGAAGAAAATTCAATTTAATTTCAATTTTAATGATAACGAGTTTGTAGACATCTTATTTTATATAATAAGTTCATCAGTACATTTTATATTTTAATCAGCTGGCTTCCTGGCTATAGGAGTACCGTGTCTTCCCCATGATCTGAGCATTCTGGGTTCGAGTCCCGATTCGGACATGGGTGTTTTCCTTTGTTCCATCTGTGAGATGTGTGAAAGGGCCCTCCTGTAAAAAGGGGTTGTCTAAGCGAATGAGCGATGCGTGAGTGGCAAAGTCGTGCTCTTGGCTCTAGTTGGCGCTACTAAAACAAGAGTCGCACCCTATCGGCTTAAATCACTGTCTTCGTAACAGAGGGTTTGTTCAATGGCAAGTGCCATAAGAAACAACAACATATTTTTATAACGTTTAACTTGCAGTGATTTTATATCTGAAATTAGGAAACATTGATATAATTTTTGACAAAATTTGAAATGCTGGGATAGATTGAAGTCACTAATCTTTAAATTTAATAAACATATAAACATGATAAAGAAACGGCGAATATATATATATATATATAAGTATTTTGAAAGATCTTACTTCACAGGAAACAACTCCAAAAATGACTTCTAAAAATATTAAGAATACCAAAAACACAATCAGAACTTCAGAATTGCAGACATGAACTGTTTACCGTTTAGGCAATGAATATCTTCTTGAAAAGAGATGAACGAATTTTCACGCAGCTTTTATAATTTGGTAGCAGGAAAATTAGCGTCTCATCCCAGCAGTATCCCGAAACAATTAATTCTAGAAGGTTAGAGGAAACTGGAAACACCCATCATACCGGGGAAATGACTGGATTGAAGGAAGCATGCGTTAAAAATACACAAATTAGACAGAAACACCTTTCTTGAAGTAATTTTCCTTATTATACTATTACATTTTTCCTGAGACAATAAATATGGATTCATTACACTATGTGTTACATCGAAAATTATTTGCACTAATAGATTATATGGGAAACTACGTCTAGGATTAGCCTTTTTATCGATATTTCTTGGAGTCTTTATGGACTAATATATAAGATTTTTTTACTCGTGGGGTTTATTTTTTAATTAATTCCATTTGAGATAAAAAATAGAATTAATAATTTGATTTCTTTCCCATATTCTTTGTTATTAGAATTACAATGAGGAATGTCAAAAACAAATACAAATGGCCATAAAATAATTTTCACTATTTGGAGGAATTTACAGCTACAGCTAATGAATGGAATATAGCCTTCCACGCTTGTATATGAAATTTTGCTTCATCTGTAAAGACAAAACTCTCAAGTATGTGACATAGAAATCAGTCTGTAAACAATTCAATGCTGCACTTAGATGATTGATAGAGCTTCAAAAAATTAATAAAAATCCTCGGAAAATTGCTCATTGTGCCATCGAAACATTCTTTCAATCAGAGGAAAGAAAATGTAAATGAAATCAAGATGAAACCAAGAAATTGAAGCAAAATAAAAAGTGTCATAGAACAGGAAAGTTGGTTTAACAATCTCAATATAGAATCTATATACAGAATCTATAACAATATTTTAATTGTTATGAGGGAATTAAACCAAATTTCATCTTGACAGATCATGATAAATTATTTCAGCAATGCCAGTACTCAAGGCGAACAGCTGATCACAAAGGCTAAATTAAACATTTTGATATAGATATTTATTTATGATTTCTTAATTAATTTCTCATTGAGTTGTATTTTATAAGATGATGTAGTCTTTTCTTGATTTTCCCCAAAAATATATTACGAAAGAACCATTCAATATAATAGTGTAAGCTTTTTACAATTGAATAGAAGTAGTTTTAAAAAAATTTTTCGTCGTAGTTGGCTCAACTAATGCAGAAATAGTGACTTTACATTTGATTGTAATCAAAATGGCGTCAAGTCAGCGATATTAAAAATACAATGTGTGCTTTACTTCCATGAATTTTGCTCATTGCAATTTTGATATGAAGTAAATGCAGTGCATTGCAGCATCAATTGAATATGATGATATCCTCATAATTAGAATAGTACTGGGTGGAATATGGAGAAATACTTGCCAATACTTGACGAGAATCGAAATTTCGCCTAGGATCCTTCGAGCAACCAAGAGAACTCACAGTTAAATTTACTAACGTAAATAGTTTTATTAAAACTTTATAAATGTCTTTACAATACACCGAAACAATTATATGCTAAATTCTAATGGTATTTTATAATATTTTTTGTGAACAGAAAAAATATTATGATCATTCAGTATATCTATAGAGAGAAAAAATCCAGCTTAATAGTGATTTTTTTGCAATATTTCCCATTTATCCCATAAAATGTTATTTTTCAGCATCCCATTGATTTTACCTCCCAAGAAAAAATAGAAAAAAAATTATAACTCCTTTGCTGAAAGAAAAAGTTAATTTTTTTCTCTCTTGCCAAATCTAATCACTGGGCGCAGAAATTCGATATTTACTCAGATAGAGGAGAGAATAAACCAAATACTTGGGGAGAGTTATTCAGTTCCGTTATTTCTCTTTTTAGGCGAAAGTGAGGGCCTTTTGGGTAAAAGTTCCCCTATAATTTGATTACGATGCAGCCTGCAGGAGGAATCGATTCGTTGTTCCTATTGATCGAAGGGAGCTTACTGTTACAGAAAGAGTCAAGGGACAAAACTTCTCATGAATGAGGAATGGTGAAAGTCTCTTACTTGGCGACAAATAAAGGGAAAATATTTGATAAAGGACGTTCTCCTTCAATTACATAGCGACATTTAGCTTTAAAAGCTCTTTGTAAATGTATACTTTATTAGAATGTATCACATCAAGTAGGTAATATTACATTTCAATTGCGTGATTTTACATTTAACATTGATTTCACATACAAGTAAAACGTTTATAACGATTAGACAAATCCTTTTAGAAGGCATTTTTATTTGTTGTTAAGTTTTAAGGAGATAAATTTACATCCCCCCCCTTTTCCGTCTTTCCATTGCGTAATGCAATAGTAAATTAAGAATATAATCTGAATTTCGAAAAATTATTTAATAATTCCTACAGAAAATCAAATTATCATTATTGTAAGAATAAATATGGATGTCTCAAAAAGGATTTTTTATTAATATTTTTTTAAAGACCATCAGAAAATATATGTACCATTAAACTCCTTCCGAACTGCATTTTACTTCAGCTTTGAGGAAAGTAAATTACCTCAACTACGAAAGAAAAAAAAATTGAGAAAATAAAAAATTATATATATATTTTTTCTTTCATGAAGGTATATTAACAGAAAGAAAAAAACTATTCAATTCCGATTCAGATAAAAGAATCTCGGAATTCTGTTTTATCTCTTGTTTGATTGGTTCAAATTCGAAAAATCGAATATCAAATGACTCGGTGATGAAATCCCTTTTGACGAATCGATTTCTTGCCATCCGTGATCGTTGATTCGTTGCAGGAAGTAGCCACCCTCTCTCTTCAGATTCCATTCCCCACTTTTTTTTCATCTCTTTGAACAACTAAGCTGTAATTTCATAGAGAGAGAGGGAGAAAAAAATTCTTTTTTTGTATTTTTAAGTATGAGTAAAGGCAAAATATAGGATAACAAAAAGAAGAAGAAAACGGAAATGTCGGAAATTTAGAAGGAAGAATAAAGAAAGGAAAGAAGAAGAGGGATAATCGATTGAAGTTAAAAAAAATCCTGACAAGTCAAAAAAAAATGTTCAAATTTCTGCCTTGGCGAATACGATTTTTTGGATTGATCCAAGTCTAGAGGGAAACGTAAGAATAAGAAAAAGATTCTTTTTTTAATCATTCCTCTTTTTCTTAAATATGTATAGAAATAACTTTTAAATATAATATTTAAGATAAAGATTTATTTTCAGCATCAGTTAATGTACACAAAATGCGTGAAAACATGTGTAATAAATAAATTCGTGGGAAAAAGAAGCACACTATTACATGAAAAGGAGGAAAATCATTTTGTGTTGTTGACTTACTATTTCTCGCCAACCAAATGCAGCCATTAAAATTCACTATCTTATTTATGTCACTTATTCTGCCTTCACACTCCTTCATACCACACTTTTGAAGCAAAAAGATGCTTGAGATATCATTAATAAAAAAAAGAATCCAGTTTAGTGGGCATAATAGTAGAACTATCCAGTCTGTTTCAATTCTGATACTCAATAGCCAATAGCCGAAATCGCCGATGTTTCTATTACGCCGTCTTGTCCCGGTAGAATTGTAAAGAAATTTAATCAAGTATGGCATTGAATTTCCGTACCATTTGAAGACCATGATAATTCACGATTTGAAAGTGTCATAAATTCACGAGGGAGATTTTTCCTTCATGCGAAACAAAATATTGAAAGTCGAGTCAATAAATAGATGCTAAATAGTTTTCGTGATTTTTTTATTATTATCACAAACAATAGATCTCAGAATTATTAATTATTAATATTGCTTATATAGGAAAAATTAGTTATTTTTAATTTCAATGTAAAACCGAAGGTAGATAAATTGTTTCAGTCTAATATCTTTAAAGAGCATTAATTTGATGATTATTTGCAAGATAGGTTAACTGCATTTCATTTACTTCGCAATTCATTTGATCAAAATATCACTTCGTAAATGTAATTTTTGTCTATTTGAATATATTAATTAATCAATTTAATTTTTTAGGTTTTTAAAAAATTTTGCCAAACTGGATTTTTTTGCCGTGAATTCTTTTAGTATATTACTATAAAACTTATATTCTAATATTTGATTGAGGTCTGAAGCTTTCGTTCATTGATTTCATGCGCAGATAACCTATGACTGTATAAAGATGATAGATAGTGTTTGTCTTAATTTTCATGTCCAAAAAATTTTAGAAAATTTCTGCATTTCAATAGCTGACAATCTCTCTTAAATCATTCTTTTTCGCCAAAAGGCTCTTTGATTTTTGCTAAAATATTTTTAATAATCTCGATATACTAAAGAAAAGCTAAACGTGAAATTTTGCTTAACTGCAGTCAGTATTATATTCTATTAAGTCAATTCATATAGAAAAAAAAAATGTTTTTTTTAATTTAAAAAAAACAAGCAAAAATTCGAATTTAAACATATTTATAAATATAAAAAGATTTCTAGGATGATTCCGATTTTAAATTTATTTTATTATATAATTTTAAATTAGTCTTTAGAATATAAAATATTGCCAACTACAATATTTCGTCTCAATTTCTAAAATTCCTTATCCAAAAAATAGAGTAAGATATTAATTTGTTTCTTTTCTTTTGATAGAAATATTAATTTTAATTAATATGTGAATTTTTAATTTATTTTAATGTACAAATGAAAAAATTAATTAATGACTTTTAATAAACAAATTAATATGATATCGTAAAAGTACAAAAATGAAACAGAGATTTATTTTTTCAATTTAAATATTTCTTAACATTCCAGCATCTTATATTACAGAATTACAATTCAGGCATATTTAAAAAAATAAATAAATAAAGTAGTAAGCTAAAGAAAAAAAAGCTTAAAAAAATATTGTATTTCATTCTTTTGAAAATCTAACTCCAACTGAAATTCACATACGGTTGAATTTTCAATAATTCTTTTTATTAACTTTAAATAAACTTAATTTTTTTTTAATTTTAATTTCTCAAAATTTATAAATGTAAAAAAAAGAGTTCCTGCTATTCGTTAAAACAGAAGAAGAAAATCATCAATTCATTTATTTATATTTGCAACACATTGATAATATCGTCATATCTCTGAAAACAAAAACTTTCGGTAAATTAAAAATATATCTCATTTAATTATTTCATAATAGTCTAAATTCAGTAGGGGGAAAAAAAAACATATAACCTTTCTCAACTGTTATATTACGTAATGCTGAAGTATGATGATTCAGATTCTGTTGTCTCTACGTTTAAACGACTGCGAGGAAATAAATCAATTTAACGATTTTCTTTCCTGTAGAACATATACAGTTTGTGCTCTAAATTATATTTTAAATAAAATCCTTTTGAATCTTATACTACTTAATAGAATGTTTTAACATTTCGCTGTGGAATAATGCACTAATTTTTTAAAAAAATACTTACTTACCTTAGAATTAGCAATATATATTTCTGCATGTATTTCAACACTAATGTTTGTCGTTGATGGGTGGGGCCGGTAAATTCAAGAAATCTTTTGCTCAGGTGAAAGAAATTCGGCGTCAGAAAATGTTCATCAATATAGAAAACAAATTTCCTTCTTCCTTTAAACGGTGAAAAATATTTTCATATTTTATTTGACCTCACTAATGTCAACAACCTAGCAGTCGGTGCTTCATTCGGCTGGTGAATTAAGAAAAAGAAAAGAAAAGAAAAATTGTGGAGAAATCGAAATCGTTTTGCATCGTGCTGCCATCTAGTGGCTACAGAGAAGCCTAAAACATTTTCTTAAAACAGTTCTACTTATCTATATTCTGGATTTGTAAGAATGATGCATGTATGCATACAATATGTTCTGATTAAAACTCTTTAATTCGAATAAAAGAAAAAAAAATTATTATTATTTTGACCCTAAACAAAACATGGGGGCGTCAGAAAGGAATCAATTACTTTATTTGAAACTTCTGAATTTCATTATTTTATTTATTTTCAGATCATTTTCTCTTAGTTAAGGCATAAGCTATGGTATATTTCCTCATTAATTAGTTTTCAAAAGGTATAAATTAATGATAGATATAAAAAAATCTATTTTTTAGAAAAAAAAAATATTTTGATATTATCTATTTTTTAAAAGAAATATAACTTTTGCTTGATAAATTTGAAGCTAATGAAAATAAATAAACCTTTAAACATGTGGAAATTTTCCAGGCTGAGGATTTTTTCTTACTGATGCAATTCAAAATATATTGATAAGAAATTTACATGAAATGATACTCGAGGAGAATCAAACTTTTGAAATAATTATCCCTTTCTTACAATAATTTTTTTTTTTTAGATGAGGAAGAAAAAGATATTCACATATTTAGAGCATCACTTAAAAAAAGAATAAGCATTACTGCATTCGAGATATTTAGATAATTAATAAACTATATTGTAGATTTTAAATCCGTAATGCCTAAACTTAACATAACATTCGCACAATTAAAAAATTAAAAAATTGTAAAAGATGTATTAAAATTTATGAAACTAAGGAATACTTTTTTAAGTAAAGGTTTAGCATACTTATTTTGATTTTGCAATTTGTTTATTTTTTTAAATGAGTATAATAAAACTTATACTCCCTCTAAATTTATCTAATTTTTTCGTTATTGCTTAGTCAGTATTTTTTTTTTTTTTTTTTCATATTTTTACTTCTAGGCTTCAATAAGATTTTGATAGAAAAAAAAATGCAGTAGGAGGTATTTTTAAAATATTCGAATGTTTTCCAATACAGGAATTTACACAAACTTCTAATTAAAGCTTCTCATACAATCTTCTCATTAAACTTCTCTTAAAAATGGTGACCCAAATTTCTATCAATTTGTAAATAACGCATTCGTCGCATTAGCTTATAAATCGAAGTTTTGAGTCAAATTACACGATAAGTTTTTTTTAAATAAAATTTAAAGAATCTCAGATAAAATGTAGAATTGGGATAGTTTCTTTTTTAATTTATTTCTTTTATTAAGAGAATGTATTATTAAAATCTTTTTTAAAAATCTAAATTATTTTTTGTAATTTTGATATTTAGATCATCCTACTTTCACCTTAAAATGTGTAGGAATGTGAACAATGAGCAATTACATAATCATTATTTTAATTCTGGAATGGTAAAATCTCATTATCTATTTATTTTATTTTATTGACTGCTGTAGTTTCAGACAGAATTATGTAAGAAAGCGTTAGGGAAATATGAATAAATATTATTAAATTGGTCACATTCTAGAAGCCTTTGAAGAAGAAAATCTGCAGAAATTTCAACAATTTCATGTTTTTTAAATGAGTTCGACAATGAGAGTAGTAGTGAATGAATCAGGGAGACTCAGTCTTTTGTGAAAAAAGAATTAAAAATCTGGATTATTCAGATGTATGCTGACGATTCTGTATATTAAATATCTCGTCATAACATTTAGATAAGAGAAAAGAAAAAAAATTCTGAGCTATAGAATTCTACTCTTTTCCGATTGATCATACTTCTCATGATTAAAGTCTTATTTTTCTTTTAAATTTTGCAATTATTTTGTATTACTTTTAAGAACAGTTAGTTAGTATTTCTCCACAAATAACTTAAAATATTTTCAAATGTTCAAATTAATTAAATATTTTCCTTTATCTATAAGGGGGAGGGGTGGGAATTAAGTCTTATCTTGCAAAAGCACGTAAAAATGAAAAATCGTTTGGATTTCTATTATTCTGAAAAATAGTCATTACCTTCAAAAGAGTATTAGACATTTATAGCATTATCCGAAAAAATAAAAATGGATATCAAAACTTTGTTATTTTACTAAATTTTAAGTTTATTCATTATCACTCTTTTTCTATTTTTTTCTTCAACAAAAAAGAAAAAGTGACAGAGAAAAGAAAATCCAAGGATGTCATTTTTATAACTTGGAATAAATTCTTTAAAAAAACCTTTGCAATCAGCTATT
This sequence comes from Argiope trifasciata, assembly GCA_026543055.1. NCBI lineage: Eukaryota > Metazoa > Arthropoda > Arachnida > Araneae > Araneidae > Argiope > Argiope trifasciata. Next base: position 1,619,340 of record JAPMOQ010055483.1, on the reverse strand, counting down.
GTATTTCCGTGCAATAAACTATTATGAATATTCCCATGCTCTCAAATAATAAGGACAAAAAATAAACAGTTATTTTGAATTTAGAAATTGCATTACTTCTATGAAAATTTTTCTGGCCAAAATTGGAACCATTAACTTTCATTTTTAATGACCTTTACAAATGACCTTAAGAGGTCAAATGAAAATAAATTGTAAATGGGAGAATCTGCATTTAAATTTGCATTTACAGATATGTTACAGCATAAAAATCTAAATATGAAAACACTAAACCTAACAAATAATATTTTTAAAAAAATCATACCTTGCAATTCTCTAACCAACCCATTATTCACAATATTTTGATTCTTTTAATACGTTCCGATTCATCATCATAGACATTACGGAATAAATTCTTTTCGATACGGTGAATTATCTTGGAGGAGAGAACACCCCAAAAGATATCTTGTAAATACATTTCGAAATATTTATTATTCGCTCTCAAACGTGTAATTTGATGCAACTGGAAAGGTCACTGCCAATTCGTTGCATATACGTTTCCAGACTGATACTTTATTTTTCTTCTATCTATTGTGTTAGTCATCCAATTGGCTTTGCAATGAGTACTTTCCAGAATGGGCATTAATAATTTTCGCCGATAGAGATGGTAATTGGTCGGTCGTGCCAAATTCAAATCCCATACATCATCTGACAACTCCGCCCTGGGACATTCACTCACTATGATTACTTCTCTAAATTCTCGCACTGAAAAAAAAAATTTTTTTTAGCCGCAAACTTTCACACACACAGGGGAAACTCTCCATTTCTCTTTGCATTTTTTTTATCTACCTCTACATGTATTTATTTTCCAGCAATTATCTAAGAGAGAAATACGGGATACGCGTTTTTTGTAACTGTTGGTTACAATCGAAGGTATGTGTGCTCCACGTCTAATAACACGCGGCGGTTTAACTTGCTACAAAGTAACCTAGAACAGGTCTCTAATGCCAGTGCAGCCAGCCGGCATGATGATTGGTATCGGCAGGCGGTGAGGTGTTTCATTATAATTTCTTGAAATTGGTAGGGAAATCAGTCTTCATCTGGGTAAAAAAGAAAAAGAAAAAAAAGAAGAAGAAAAAAAAAGGTAGTAGTCATAGGTCTGCAGGGGACTATCTACCTCATTGTTGCCTAGCAACGATGCTGGAAATAAAATACACAACATTAAAAATAAATCCTTACTAAAGCGAATTAAGGTTTATTTCCTTTTGGTTAAAAATATAAATAAAAATATATTGCTAGAAAAGAAATCGTACTTTTTGCATACATTTAAAATCACGATTTCTTTAATAACAGGTGCGTGATGTGGGAATTCAGACTCGAAGAAAAAAAGTAGTGAAGTCACGTTTCGGATTTCTATAACAGAAACGAAAGGGGTAATTCTATCCAATAATAACATTTCGAAACTTTCAACCTAAAAGGTATGTACTTTAAAAGGCATGCAAGAAAATCGTGAAAGAAAGTATATAATTTTAGGGAATGCTTTTTGTTGTGTGATATTTTATCATTCAACATTTTATTTTCAAGGTTATTTGAAAAGTGTAAATTTCATTTCATCTTCTTGGTACTAATTTTGGAACTAAATAAAAATAAGTTTTAGCGAAGACTAGAAAAACTGTCTCCAGGGATGAATAAATGCAGAACTAACGGAATCTAAGAAAGCGAAAGTAAATTGGGAGATATAATTTAAAATGTTGCGAAATTTATTTGTGAAATGAGATGCTTAGAAATTTGACCTTCACTATCAAGGTCATGTTGAAAAAATAAGAAGATAAAAAATCGTGTGAACTTTTAATCACAAAAAGAAAAAAAAAATCGACTTAAGTTTAATATTCCACACTAAATTCAAATAAAATTATTAGAATTGAATTTCCAAGGATTAAACAAGTAAAAAATATACAGAATTTCAGGGACAGAAACTATATTTTATCCCAATATGAATTAAATAAAATAGGAAAAAAATTGAAGTTTTTCCTTATATATTCAATGAGCCAAAAGTATAGTTTAGGTCAATATCTATTTAATTATGTTTTATTGTGCAAGCCAAATTAACAAATTAGTTAAGAATGGTAATTAAACTGAATCAGTTGTTAATTAAATTAATGTATTATATTATATCATTTATAAACTTATTTTACATGTATTTCAATAATTTTATTTATTAATTTCCCTTTTCATTGAAAGCATTTAAAAATATTATTATGTTTTTTCTCCTGAGTTTTAAGAAGAAAAAAACTTGCACTTATTTTGTAAAGAACAACAAACAGAAAAAGTAATTACTTCTAATAAAATTTTCCCGTTTAAAATTCTTGAACATTTTTATTTGTTAATCAATTTAATTTTGAATCTAAATTGTATATGCAACTTTTTAAACTTTTACTGTAAATACCCACATGGATAAGTTAATTCTAGGAACTGATGCCGCAAAAAATATTTTTTTTATAGTTGATATTAACTACTAGCTTCCCTATACATGTGTAGATAAATTTTTAGAAGATATTTGAAATTCATACAAGATACCCATAGATAAAATTTTGAACAAACTGGCTATCTTAGCAATCAATAGCAATTATAGTGCAATCAATAATTGATTGCTGGTGCAGGTTTTATACAAGAAAATGATTTCTTTTTTAATCTGCCATAAATTTCTATATAGCTGGTCTCACTAGTACAAAAATAATTTTAGGTTTTTAAAAATCCATTGCAGATTTAAATACGGTTTATGGAAGCTCTCAATTATAATTAGATCTATGTAAAGTCATTAATCATTTACATTTCAGTTTTTGAAAAAAGATGACTAATTAGGCAATGTATAATTTAAATGCATTTGTATTTTGCAAATACTTTAAAAGAGTGAAACGTTGGAGGTATAATTTTGATTAATCGAATGTTAGAATAACCTCTCCATATTCATTAGAGGAGACTTAGAAAGTTTGGAAATTTTTTTAACTTACCTAAATTCTAACTCAATTTTCAACGAAAGGAAATGATGTAAGGAAATAATTTTTTAAATATATAACATGTGCGTTTTATGTTAAATTCTTTTTAACGTATTTGGGAAATTTTATAACCATTTTACAATTATAAAGATGAACTGTACTAATCTAGTGGTTTATAAAATGCCAAACATTGCAACAACTTCAATCATAACGACTTTTTCTCATCCCAAAATGGTGGGTCATCGCATTTTTTTTCGTGTTATTTTTTATTACTTCCAGAGATATGATTTTAAAAAAGATGGACATTAAAAAAACCTTAACTTTCTACGTCGTACTTTTACAGGCCGTCACAAGCAAGTACGAGAGCTGGTTGGAAGTCCATTTTCGAAACATGTCATCAAGGCTATATTACGAGTCGTACCGAAACAATTTAGTGGGCCCAACGGTTTTTTATGACGTCATATCCGCTTATCTAACTGCCATGACGGAAGGGTCCACCGGCATTTGTTTCCGCATTCCAGAAGCAAAAATAGCCTAACGACGTTCTGTTGTTTTTGCGCTACTGACTCATTACACGTGCTGTTTTTATTTTTTTAAAAATTGTGATGCTTCCATAAAGTGAGAAAGTGTCCATCTGCTCCCAAGTTATCGAGTCATAAATTTTTATATTTTTCACCAAGGTCTTTTACAAGGAACAATTTAGATATCTCATTTCTGAATGGAAAGTAGAAGATGGTTCAAACATTATGAAGACATGTTTTAAAATGGTTTTTCTTGTAGATGAGTTTAGACAAACTAAGGTTTTGGACAGATAAAAAATATTTCATTTTAAAGAGAATTCACATTGTTTCATTTAGTTTCCATTTATAATTTTTTTCAAAAGTTCTAAATAATTTGTGACAAGGATTTTCAGATTTAGACATTTTGAATAGATATTTTTAATTGTTAACTTATTTTTAAGTAAATTTAATTTATCTATTTGATTAACAAGTTTTCGGGTCAAAAAAAGGAAATATATAGGGGACAGTACACGAACTGAAATTTATAGCTTTTAAAACTTTCATAGCATATTGCTTAGGAGTTTTCATGCATATTGGATGGAACTGCATGGCAGACTTCAGATGTTTGCATTTCATTCATTATTGTTAATCTTTTTTCAACTCCAACCCCTCTTCTCCGACTTAATTATTATCTCGTACAAGGAGATAAAAGATGATTATTTTTAATTTTTGCAATTTTCAATTCGATGCAAATTTTCCAATTTCTTTCTTCTTACTCTCTGTAGATGTCAATTATACATTTATACCCTTTTATATTCATGAATTTTATTTAATTTTATTCTACCCTATTAATATAATACTAATTCATTTTAACTTAATTTAAAAATAATAACGTATTCTTTGAGAGGGTCTACATGTTGAAAATAACATTTTCAATTACTTTTAAACATGTTAAAAAGATTTTTCTTTCAAATTCAGTCTTAAAAATTGATTTCATATGTTCTATGTCTGTACTTCAGAAAATAGTTACCTTAATTAACATTGAAACAAAGAATTAATATTTTTTTTATTTGTTTACTGTTCGAGATGGTTTTAAATACACAAAATTTGCAAACATTTGGGAATCTTGTGAAAACTGAACATCAGCAGGAAGAAGATTAAAAATTTCGCCATTTGGATTTATTCATGCATCAAAAGTTATCATGTTATACAACTGCTTCATGTTATATCATATTTCAGTAAGTTTTAGAACCATTCGCCAAGCCACATCGAAGCATTTAAAAGAAATATAATTTCTCTCAATTCCGTCCTTATTAATGCATTTCTTTTGCGTGTATTTTTTTTATTATAACTTGCACTTAATTATTTTTTTGTATGCGTGAAGCATTCGGATAGCGAATTAAACAAATAAATAAAATAAAAAAAGTGGAATTGCTGCTGCAACAGTTGAAACGCCGCAGCTGTCAACATACATAGCAGCTGCAAAGGGCCTCGCACTTAAATCCTGCTGTGCGAAACTAGTTGTTTCTCCTTCCTATTGATATTTTTCTAAAATATACCTCACTCCAGAAGGTAGCTATTTCGGGGACCATATAAAATTTCTTTTTTAATTTTTTGATCCAATAATTCTCATTTTTCAACAGAAAAGCAGAGTGTTAAATGATCATATAGAAATGAATATGTTGCGATATAATGATGCTAAACAAATTTATTTTGGATTTTGAATCTTGCTTATCCATAAAGGTTAAAAATTTATGAGACATTATTGTTCAGTTATTTTCTTTTAAAAATTGTATTATTTTTTCTATTATATTTAATTTTCACAACAATGCTAGTCCATAGTATAATCTTTCTTTTTGTGTCCTAACTACAACCAGTGTTGAATTTGATTTAATTAAAAAAAATTTTGATGTCTTGTAAAAAATTCTGCTTTAATTGCTTTACAAAACTTATGTATTCAGCAAAGATTATTTAAGAAAAGGGATAAGATAATCTCATTTGTTACATTTTTTATGACAGCAAGTAATATTAAATATTAATAATTATTTTTGGAAAGACCATTTACTTATCGAACTTGTAACCAGAAACATATTCCATATCAGCTTTCCAAAGTATATTTCGATTCATCTATAAGCAGAATTTTACTTTTTAATTTAAAGTGTTTTGTAAAAATAGCATTCTGAAATCCAAATTAAAATTTTAAACCAGAATATCACAATTTTTTTAATTTTCTAAAAATAGAATAAAATTATAATCAAAATAATTATTGTTATTATTCTCATAAGAGAGCAAAACGATTTTTTATCTTGAAATAGTTTTAAAAATTAATATAAATTACAAAAGTATTGGTTTTAAATTAGTAATAAATAATTAGTTTCTGAAAATAATGCTAGAGGATTTCTGCTTATTCAATAATCGGCTAATATTTTGGCATTTTATTTAGATTATTATAAGCAAGGATGGAGATTTTAGGTGAAACATTTTTCTGATTTTTAAATTTATTTCATGGTTTTATTATTTTTTATTATGACATTAATTTCTTAAACTGAAATAAAAGCATTTATTTTAACTTCAATTACAATTATTATTCCGATTTTTGCTTAAACTTTTATAATAAGAATCTTACCATTCTTAAATGATTATTTTATAGTTTCACTAATCGCTTTATTTTATTGCTTCCGAAATAATAAAGTAAAACTTATTTTCTCCTGGTCAAAACCAATGCATTACCCTATATCTAATAATATTAACTCATATATATATACTTTATACTCAACAATGTTGAGTATAAAGTATTGTTTTATATTTCCCTAATAACTTTATTTTTATTTAAAATTATTGTTTTATATTTCCCTAATAACTTTATTCGATTGTTTCCAAAATAATAAAATAAAACTTATTTTTCTCTGGTTAGAATCGTAGAGCATTACCATATACTTGGGTATCAACCCCGAGAAAAAAAGTAAAAATATCAAAACTCAGTCTCCGCGGTTTACAAAAGAACGGGAAGGAGGGGGGAGACTCTCGGTGGAGGGTTGTAACCGGGGTACGACCTCAGCCAATCCATCATCGCGTGTCAAGCCTCGCCCGCATGAGTGTCTGTTCTTCCACCCGCCCTCTCCAACAAAAAGATATTCCCCAACCTTCGATCCATCCCCTCAACACAAAGCCAAGGACAGCGGTTAAAAAATATAGGTTAAAAAAATTGGGAAATCCTCAAATGAATACCTGGACTAGGGACATGGAATTGGCGGAACCGTTCTGGAACCCTCACTTCCAACTCCCCCGCCTCCAGAATGGGATGATCTTGAAAAAAGAAATATATAGATTTAAAATATACTGCTGTGCATATATGTAAGAGAGAGGGGGGTTGCTACGGACGGAATGTTGTGCAAACAAAAGAAATAAATATAGCTTAGAGAAAAGAATGGATTTGATTCTTCCCCAGTTATTTTGAAACAAGTTTTAGAAATCAAATCGTGAAGCATTTTTTTTAATGCTCATTTTCATTATCAAAGAATAAAGGAACTCTCTGACCCATCCCTGGTATAAAGAGTATTTTTAAGCAATCACAACAATGAGCATTCTTTCATGGTAATAGATAACCTTTGTATAAGAAAAATTATTTGTATTTTGATTAAATTATTTCTTTTACTGTATTTGACTACTTAGGAGCTTAACTACCTTCCACGTGAAAAAATAAAAGCAGAGAAGTATAAATATTGCTTTTTTCTTATAAAATGAATAATTGTTTCTAAATTTCATATTTTAGAAAATATAATCCATAATTTGATAAGTATTCTATGTAAGATTTATTTCAGTTTTCTGTTTGAACTAAATCCCTCCTCGCATATTTCCATTTGATTTTTTTTAATTATTATTTTCTAAAATTAATTTAATGAAATTAGAATTTTAATTAATTTTAAAAATGCAAAACAATTTTACTGCAAATTTATGTAAGATTTTTTTTTTTTTTTGAAATTTTACACGAGGAATTTTTTTTTTTCTAAACACTAATATTTTTAACAAAATTGAAATATATAACCTCATTTTTTTATCATTCATTTATTCAACTATTTTTTTTTTCATTTTATTTTTAATTAATTATTTATTCATCTTATTTTATTCATTCATTTTATTTTTACCAATCAAAAAATACTTGAAATGACACAAATGTTTTTCTTTTTAACAAACTTCAAAAATAATTGTTATTGAACAACAATTGAAATTTTATCCGCAATCAAAATTAATTTTAAGAAGAACGCATCTAATTTGGTTTCAATCCTATCCACCTATTATTATCATCACTAATTTTTAATAATTTATAATATTTTCATTTATCTTATTTTATTTTATTTATTCATTTTTTGACTTGCTCCTTAATTTGTAACAACAATTAATTGTTAATTAATTTGTTGCAATTCAACAGTTTAAACACTGTGTTTCTTACTTTATTCATCAGTCAATTTCAAATAAAATTTCCTTAATACAAAACTTGATCGAAACACTGTATGGATATTTCATGTCCTTTTACATTCACATCACAAACTATCCCATGATTCTCACACCAAATAATTGAATGTGATACATATACAGCCACTAAGGTCATCCAACTTTAAGAGTATCCTCAAAAAAGAACAATACATGTTTTTATTGATGCATTGTTTACTCAAACTGAGGAATAAATGCTATGCGAAGGACATGTTAAATTGCACGAATGGTGCATGCTTTACAAAAAGCTACGAAATGGCCACATTCCTTTAGAGAAATACTTAGACAAAGAAGCACTTAAACATAGGCTTTCATTTTTCCTCCACTTTGTATGGTCTTTTCTTTTTTATTTTAAACGCTTTACATGGAAACAATAAAATGGGTCAAGTTGCATTGTTTTAAAACCTATTATGCACAAGTTTCCATTATCCATTGTGCTCATCTATTGTAGTAAAATTCTTCCATTTAACCTTTATTCTGGAAATTACAAACCATGGTTTTGTCAAATCAAATTTTTATATATACACTTCTAAAACTCTAATAACTTCTAAATACTCTTTTAAACACTTCTGAAATAAATTTCTAAAATTCCTAGAAATTCATTTTTATAGTGTAATTGCCTTATTTAAAAATTTTCTTGTCTGCTGTCTGTTTTCTTTTTTAAAAAATCAATTTGGAAATTGTTTTATTATTTAAGATTTCTAAAGTTCAGAAATAATTACAAATTGTTCTTTGTTTTTCGTAAATTCCTCATGCAGTGAATCTTTTTTTGTAGATTTTCTTTTTCTTCTATCTGAAGAGCATTAAATTATGCAACCTAAAAATTTAATTCTTTCTAAGACATGATCTAGAATCTTTATGACTATTACACTTTATCCTGCAAGAGAAGGAATAAAATCTAAGGAAGGGATAAAACAATAATGCATTCCATTGAAGGATACCTAAAATTACCTTTCCTAAATCGACACGTATCAAAAAACATTCTATCGGAATCTTTTAGTAAAAATCTAAAGGGTGGGGGGGGTTAAACACTTTTATCTCGACCAAACAGACGCTTCTTTTCATCATACCCATGCGCAAATTATGCTCTCCCGTGCTATGATAAATTGAAGTTTAATTCAAAAGTATCTTCTGTTCGGCTATTCGTCTGAAAAATTATGTTACACAAATATGTAAATTGGATATAATTGATAAAGTTAATATAAAATATTTTCCGTAATTCAGAACAAATTAAATTGATGGTCCAACAAATAAGAAATTAAAAATTGTTCAATTTCTGATAATGTTCAAATAGACTTTAAACATATGTTCAATATCGTATACGAGGTAGGAAAGATTTTTAAAGAAATCAATTTTCCACAATGCAAGGCCCTATAACACATGAAAGATCAAAAGTCAGTCTTTTTTCTGTAAGACAATCATAATACTCTAAGGTAAATCATCTGGCAGCAAATATGCATAGCAAGAGCCAAGGTTGGCGGTACAGTGCCAAATTAATCAAATGAATAAATCAAACAACTAACTTAAATTTCACCAACCAAGAAGCCAAAGTGAAAAATACACAAATAATATTTTTGAACGATATTAACTTTATGCGTGACCTTGAGGTTCTGGAAATATTAAACTCATCATTAAATTAAATTAAATTTCAACACCTAATTCAGTTTCTAAGCTCTTGAGCCTAAAAATCCATGCTTATAATCAGGAACAACTCAAGTTGGAAATAAGTACCAGCAACTGCATCAGAGGCGCATAACGTAATACGTATATAATAGCTATATTGAAAAAGTCACATAAATTAAACAGTTTGCATTCATTACTCAGAATATGTAAGCCATATATTAAAAACTAAATTATCTACAATTATTATTGTATTCAAGACATTTAATAGATATAAAGTTAGACTGCATAGTTTTTCCTTTTAGCTTTTTAAAATTATGAATTTTAAAACTGCTATGAAAGGAATAACCGCTGTTTCCAAACTAAATATGTTTGCAAAACGATTTCACTTTTTTAAAAAAATGAATGATTAATTCGTGTCAGATTTAGCCATTTTCAAATATTTCTACTTTTCTTTCCTCCCAAAAGGTATTCATATTGAAAATGTAATAGATTCGAACCTAAAATAAATAAGCGACAAATGCTTGAATGTGAAATTTTAGGAAGGGTGGAGGTATTGATTTTTGAATCTTTGAGCTGCATCAAAATTTAACTACACAATTTTTTTCATTGCATAATTTTTTTTGGATGTTTAAAAATTATATAAATTTTTATTAAAATTTCAATAATTTTGAATCGTATTTCAGGAATGTAAACCAAGCAGGTGATTAGCTGTCGCAGTTCTAACTTAATGACATAATCCAAACATTAAAGGGTTTTATTAACAAAATTATATAAATTAATCTTCAGATATCTTTTATAAATCATTTTAATTTTTCTTGTATCCTTTTTTATGTAAAAATGCATAAATTATTATTTCAAAGAGAATATTTTTTTCATTCATTTATAAGCTCTTTAAAAAAAAGAAAGGATGGGGGAAGCAAAACCTTTAATTATAGATATATTTAACAATATTAAAAAGTAGTTTACAATATATAAACTTTCCCATTTTTCTTTTACAAATTTCGTAGCAACAGCAATTTAAAAAAATTATTTTCTCCTAATAAATTCTTTAATTATATTAATTTTATATAAAAGTCAATTCTCAAGAGAAAATATTCTGCTGGAAGTTCTTTCATAAAAAGAAAAAAAAATTATTATTATTTTAATACTCTAATAAATTCTTTCATTTTTTTTTTAATTTAAAAATTCTTTACAAAAAGAATGTATTTTACAAAGAAAAAAAAAAACCCAAGAAAAAAAAGTAGTAACTTTTGATGCCTTTTGACAATGAAATTACAACTTACTATTGATTTTTTGAAATGCTCTTTTTTTTTTTCTCTTGAGGATTTAAATGTAAATTTTTGTATAAATATTTTTAGGATAAATAAAAAAAAATTAATAAAATTAGCTACTAAATAATTTCTACCTATGCATTATATATTAAAATTGAAACAAGTGATATAAAAAATATTGAGAAAAATTGCATCCTTTCAAAAAAAAAATAATAATTAGAATAAAGAAGATATCTAATATAACAGCTGCATCGCTTAATCAAAAACTTTCTTCTGGCAGCTACTTTTTTAACTTTCAGTTAGGCATGCTTAACTCAAAACATCCATTATAAACACAAGCTCAAAGTAATAAAATAATCTGCTGATACTTGATATTCTCTTTATGTTGCTGATTATGCAATTCATCAAAGGCCATTGAGCAGTAAGTGACAGGATGGTTAGCGTCTTAATCTTCAAACGTCAGCACCTTGTCAAGTTTGGCGACATCTCCACTGCCATTCGTGTTTATTTTTATAATTTCCATGATTGACACGATAACAGGGCGGGTCGCTGATAGTGGAAGGGGGGAACATTGGATAAACTCTTCTAGTAGGCTACGCATCTGTCAATCACAAAGTGCAGGGGAAGTGACTATGATGAATAGGTTCGCGATGATTGGTTACTGGTATCAAAAGAGCCGCTGACGTAATGCTCTTTTGTTGGATGTAAAGAAACGATCGATGAAGAATTTGCATTTAGTCATGAAAAAGAATTTAGAATGGAAGGATTTCACTCTGGAAACTTCTTTATTGTGGAAATTGAAAAGCTGATCGTTACAAATAAAAGAATAAGTAATTTGATTCATTTTTTAACTTGCTCTGAAATTTTATTTTTCACATTCGATACATTTTGAAATGCTTTGGCTTTTGCAAAGATTTATATAATTTTATATAATCTCGTTATGTTTTTGGAAATAATAGCGGATTTTTAAAATTTAGTCTAATTTTTAAAAAAATTGGAAATACATGCAGAATTTTTTACTCAAAATTTCGTATCTATTTTTTAATATATTTCAAGAAAATGCATTATATTTTTAAAATTTAACTAACAAATATCTTCTAGAATTTAAAATAACTTAAAAAAATAATATTTATTCAAAACATGAAAATTATTTAAAGAATTCAATGATAAAAATCATTTCAAGAAAAAAAATCAATGAAGTTATTAATTTAAATAGAATTAAGAAACAAAATTCTACTTAACAATTCAAGATTTATTAACTACAGTGTAAATCTTCACAAAACACATCTTCTTCAGATTCCATAACTCAATATTTCCTAACTATTCATCCTTCCCATAAAGTATAAATATTTCAAAACGAAAACTTTATATTTAATAAAAACAATAAAATAAAAGTACCTTCTTAACTGGTGATAAAAAAACAGCGTCCAAAAGTGAGCGTCTGCCAACAGCACCTAAATTACTTTCGGGTCGTAAAGTTATGGCTACGGGGATCACAACAGTAATGCAGTCGTCAAAGTATCATAAAATCAATATTACGCATTGGTAACAGCGAGCGTCTTCTGCCCAACTCCACCTACCAAGACCACCTTCATCGGAATTTTCCACCCTGAAATTTCACACTTACCTTCATAGAATATAAAGTAGAAAGACGATAAAGAAAAGGGAAGAAGTAGGCGAAGACACTCGAAAATAGTTTGATTTCTCACCATATAAAAACTTGAATTTCTGCCATCTACCCGTTTTGCCGCATAAATCGTGCGCGCGCTGTGCTCCCCGCTCCGTTATCGTTTGATAGCCGGGGAGGCCGTCGCCATTTTTGTTGCCGAACAACCCCGCGAAATGCTACAACCAAACGATTTCGTCGGTTCAGGTAAAGAGAGGGCTTGATCTCCTATCGGTTTTGATTAAAAGTGTGTGAAGATGAATCTACTTACCAAGAATGAGAAGGCCTATTTGAGAGATGGTCACAGGGTGGACGGTCCGGCAGAAGATGTTCCGAAGGGATGTATTTATGGAGGGGTGGTGATGAGTCGTTTGCTCCTTTCTGTCAGGATAGATGCTCTGGCCGCTCGGTGGAAGACGCCGGCGTTCTGCGCATGGTGGGAGCCACAGCTAACGGGCGCCTGTGCTGGTGTATGCTGAATTCAATCTATATTCATAAACGCCAACAACGGAAAAGCATTTTTCGTTCTCTCCCCTCGCTTTCTCTGTCTCTCCTTCTTTTCCACCCTCCCCTCTCTCTGGCAGCAGCAGTAATGGCGTTCGCTTAATTATCATACTAATATGCTGATGACCCACGTAGGGGAGTTCTGGGATTGGGAAATTTCTGAGAAAAGAACGCTTTTGGGAAAAAGTATTTTTATCTTAATTTTTCCAGGGTCCTTCATGCGTTGTCGGGAAGAAGTTTACTGTCAGGAGAATTGTGTGAGGTGAAAATAGGAAAATATTAGAATGGAGGGGAAAGGCAGGTCCTCGCGCTCTTTGGGAAGTAATTTATGGCGCCCAGAGAAGTGAGGAAGGTAATCGATTCAGCCATCGGCTGCCTTTACTAATTACGAGAGGCTCGCTTTTAGTTGAGAGACGCATTATCTGTGGAGGAATTTTCGAAATTTTTCTTTCAGAGAAAAGTTTGAAAACTTTGGAAAGAAAAGAATGGTATAATTAAGTCAGAATTCGGCATAATAGATTGGTTTACTAAGTAAATATGACTAGTTTATGCTTATTTAATTTCATTCTACAAACAAAATTCGAAATTTCATCTGGTAACAGCGAGAATGCACTGTTTTAGTGAGTTTTGTCCATTAGCAGAAAAATAGTACTAGTTTGAATATTCGGCAAAATCTAGTATATGAATGATTAAAATAATCACTCTAATAACTTCAAATGATTGACTGCTTTATTCTAATTGCATTAATAGAAACTGCTTATTTTCTATTGATTGACTTAATTTTTGCAAAGAAATAGATAGTTCAGATAAACAATTAAAATGCCAAATCAAACGATGAAAAATAGAGAGGTAAAGTCATTTAATAGATTAATCTAGATATGTTGTTTTATATTTTATACTGGTAATTCTTCAATAATTTCAAAGCAAAACTTGTTATACGAATCTACAACCAGAATTTCATTGAAATTGAATTAGAAGGAGTTTTTATTCAATAAAAGTACGTTTTCAAATTGTCGTTGCTTTGTATTTTTAGTTTATACTGTTTTATACTGCTCATACTTTGGAAATTTCAAAGCAAAACATATGTAAAAATAATCTATAAGCAGAATTTAGTTGAAATTTAACAGATGGCTTCTTTATTTAGTGAGGGCACATTTTCACTTTGTCGATGAGTTTTAATTTCATTACTTTTTTAATTTAATAAAATATGATCCACTGAAATTTGAAAATTCAAACAAAAAAATTAATTTTTTACTGTGAAATTTCATTATAACCAAAAAATTGATAGTAATTTTAATGGCATGTCAGGTTGTCTTTTAATTTACTCTTTTTCCAATTTCTTTTAATTACCGTTTATAAGTAATCACGTTTATTTTTTTTTAGATAATTATAACCTAACCAGTTTTGCAATAAAAATCTGAGAAGTAAAGATAGTTTTTAGAGTTGAATAAATATATCAGTTCTATTAAGATTACTTGAATAATTTAAGACTTTTAATTCAAATCTGTTTAGAGATTAAAAAGATACTCGTCCTTTAATTGTTAATCTGCTACCAAATGAACATATTTCCCCCCCATTTTATTTTAAATTGGGAATCAAACATATTAATATGAAATTCCCCTTAACTCTTAAGTTTTCACTAGCGAAATCTTTTCTAGAGAATAATAGAAACAATGTGTCAGAATTAATAGATAGAACCTTAGAACAACGATTAATACATATTCAAAATATTATTCTTTATACAGGCCTCTTTCTGCACACATTAAAAAAATATATTAATTTTCGTTTATATTGATGATTTACCAAAACTCATTTATATCGGTGACAAATATTTTTTTTCTCTTACCACGGTTTTAGCTATTAATATCTGAATTATAGTCTTTGCGTACATCAGAATTAAAATAAATACATTATTAAGTATTTAAACAGTAATACCTAATAAGAAATAGAGTTCATAGAGATTAAATCAATATTCTACTTAGCAATTCTAATAGCTGGAAAAAATGAAAACGAACAAACCATATTTGCCTTACTTCATTACTTAAGCAATTAAATGCATTGAAGCAAAATGAGATTATGAAATTATTTTGTACAAAATGTTTTCTAATAAAAACAAATGCTACTTTAAAACATATCGACCATTGTTGCCAAAGAAAGATAAATGTAGTCTATTTACTAAAGAGAGCAACTAATGCTTTAAGAATAGCATTAAAATTCTTACATTTATTTTTTTAATTATTTAATTTGTTAATCTGTCCACTTAATAGCTAATTTTATTAATTTAATCAACAGGGTATTCTAACTATCTTTTCCTTGCGTGTCCTATCGTTTTTTCTGAAAAATATATTTCGAGAATATAATTTTAATTTTGCTAAAATAACGACTATAAATTTGAAATAATATATTGAAATCGACTATGAAATGTTTAGATCTTCACCTTATTGTTACTTCCCCAGCGAAAAGATGTGATTTTAATATTTTTAAATGCTATCATTGTGCATGCCATTTTTGTACAAAAAAAAAAAATTCAAGTTAGTTTTATATAAAATGTTTGCTTTGATCCAGACAACTTTGCCTTAAATTGTTCTTCGAAATGCATGGAGTCTCGAAATTTCAAAATTTGAGGGTGGATTGCCTGCATTAATCTTCTTTCAATACGTATTTAATTTTAATGGTTAATTTTGCAGGGGAAAAATAACAATTCTATGAGAAAATTTCGAAAACAGATTTTAAGTTTCAATAATTATCAAGTTTTTTCAAGTTTTGTCTTGAAATGAGGGTATTACTACCATTAAGTGCTTTCTTTTCCTTAATTCTACATCGCAGTAATTCAGAATCATGTAGATCCAGAATCACAAGCTCGACACATCTTCGTAGGGAAGATCCACTTTCGTAGATTTTACCTTAATTCAAATGTTTTCCCGATTCTGCCCTTCTGAAATGAGAGAGATCTCTAAAATGCGATGCAATCATTTATTGTAAACATGAGTTTAGGTTATAAAAAAATTCATCAGTAACAATTATTTTCAAAGGGGTTTATTTCCAAATAGAAGCTTCCAACTAATTTAAAATATTTTCCTCTTATAAATTTGGGTAATATTAACCTTTAATTTTATTATTTCCAAGATTGGATTATACGTGTTTGGAAACCTTTCAGAAATGTGGTTTCACAAAATGAAACCCAGAATTAAAATAAAAGTCCAGCTGCTTTTTCCAGAAATTTGGCATTCACGTTTTACATAACAAATTATACGCTACTCAAATTATAGGTCGTATTATCCTTCAAAAATGCACTTTTAAAAAATAAAATTCAGGAAGAATACAACAACGACTTTTCAAGAAATTTCGTATTTATGTTTCAGATTATGAAACATTATAATCTTAAATTATAGGTCTTATTAAAAACAATTTCAAAATTCTTGAAATAAACGGAAAATTTGCACAAATCCTAGGAATCATGTAATACCTGAATCTCAAAAATTACATAATATATTTGTTTGAATCGCTTTAGATTTTTATAGTTTTGAACCACCTTGCAAATGTTTAATATTTAACATAAAAAGGATTAATTTCTTTATTAATTAGATTGCTTTAATAAACAATGAATTCTCACAAAATCTTAATAATAGTGAAAAATATTTTATTTTCAAACAGGGATCTTCTGAATTTTTGAAGAAGATAAGTGATCAAAAGCTTTGTAAAACAAGACTAGTTTTTGTTATAGGACTGTTTGCTGGACAAAAAAGAAAATTTAATTAGATTGAAATTTAGTTTTGTTAATTTGAACTGAATCTATCTAGTCTTACTTTGATCTTGTCCATCGACACAATCTTGCATTTTTATTAATGTTTTGAACAAAAACCTGAAGTATGCTTTTTCATTAAGCTAAAGTAATGTGCAACCACAGTTCCGTTTTGTTATTGATATGAAGGACTTGCATACGTAATTTATACTGTTATGTTTACTGAACAAGGAATAAAAAGACCATATAACTTCTAAGCAGAACTGTAAAGTCCTTATTATCGTTGTAGGACAAAGAGAATAAACTAACTGTTTGAAATAAAAATTCAAGCCTTAGATTGGTTTTAAAAAATATCCTTTTAGAATAGAAATCTACTATAATAATGATTAAAATAATTTCAATGACATATATGTGTGAGGTAATTTTATTTTGACAATGCTTATAAAATTATGCCTAATTAACCTAAATTTAAACTTAAAATTTTAAGTTTTCAAATGTACAAATTTCTAATGTCTATGGGCGTTTAAAAAGGGTAATTTTAAAATTTCTGACTGGTTTGTAAACAATTTTTCCATTTCGATTCTGGTGTCATTTCTAATAAAATGGTAAATTCTCTGTGTACTTTTTCTCATCTCATTGCTTCATATTCTTAGTAGCGAAGCTATACAGCATTTCTCTCCAAACTTAATGGTACGGACTCATTTCAGATTATATCGAAAGTCGCATTCAAATTTCCTTTTTCATCACTCAGTTCATCAATAAATGGAGTTATAAACTAGTTATTGATGATAAATTATCGGTAATCAGAGGCTATATTTAAACGACTGTTAATTCTCACAAAATTTTACTGTTCTAAAGCCGTAACTATTGCCGTATGCATAGAAATTTAAAAAAGTATCAAAAAGACATCATTATTTTAATGGCAAATATAATCTTTTCTGTGTAAGAAGAAAATATATCTGCGAAGATTCATATTTGCTTAGGTTTCCATGAAAGAATAATATTCCCTCCATTCCCTGGAGCGCTTAACCCTGCTACCTCAGCTTTAATATATCTTATAAAAGAAATGCATTAACTTTTGTGCTTGAATCTCTATCTCGGTCAGACAAATGTATGACAATAACGCACTCTCTCTTTGTTCTCCTCCTCCATAAAAGAGATTATGTCCCTTTTGCCACAAAATCTTACATAACGATATATATACAGAGATTTTATAAAGGCCAAAAATGGCAAATGGTCTTTTTTATAAGAAAAACGTATCTGTAAGATGTCAAAGTTTGTGTTTGCTTAAGATTTCATGAAAGACTAAGGCACTTTCTCACAACCCAAGGAATGTTTAACTCTGTTATCTCAACTTTAATATATCTTATTAAAAGGAGCTCTTTAAATTTTGTTTTTGAATATCTCTCTTTCGGAGACAGTCTTAAATGCAAGTATAACAAGAGCATTCTCTCTCTTTGTTCTCTTCCTCCCTGAAAGGGTATTATGTCCCTTGTGTCACAAAAATTTGTCTAATGCCATATGTTCAGAAATTCTAAAAATGACAAATTATTTTTAAATAGCAAATGTTTCTGCGAAGAATCACATTCATGTTTGTTTGTGATTTCATCAAAGAATAATACTCCCCTCCCCACGAATGTTTTATTCTGCTGCCTCAACTTTAATACATCTTTTAAAAAGAGCACTTTAACTTTCGTGTTTGAATCTCTGTCTCTGTCGGAGACAGTCTTAAGTGTATAACATTAACACTTACACACTCTCTTTGTTCTCTTCCTCCCCAAAAGAGATTATGTCCCTTGTGCCACAAAAACTCTTTTAGCGAAGATTAGAGGCGGCTGAAAGCCCTACTTAGTTAGAAAGCGAAAAGCGGGTGGGGTGAGGTTCGGCAAAACTGTATGCTTCACCTTCTGTCCCCTTAAATATTTGATGGTGGAGGAAATGGGGTCCAGCAATTGGAGCCTGCATGGGCGTTGTTTCCTATCGACGCAAATCGAAGCCGATGAATACAGAGAGGGACACCTTCTTCGGTCATCGATTGGAAGATTGCGTGCACGAACAGGGTGGACCGTTTTCCAGGGTCTTTTGGTCAGCCGAGGGAAAAATTGAATACATTATAACGGAAAGCAGACGACCGGCGCTATTTTCGGTAACGGTACGCGGAGTTTCAAGGGTGGGGAAGACCAGGGGTTGGAATGAAAATGGCGGGTGACCATGGCAACTGGAGGGTACCAACTAGACAAAAGACCACTGTTCTGTTTAATTAAATTAAAGAGAAGTTAGTCATTCGTTACGTCATATTTTTAAACATCAAAGAATATGCAGAAAAAGAATTAATTTTCTGACTATAATTGGTTTGCCGAACATTTAATTGTAAAAATGTTATCAAAAACCTAAAAAATGATGGATTGTTATGAGCATAATTCTGTAAGGAACACCAACCAATTCGTAATGATAAACTGAAACAGGTAAATTGCCGTTGATTCAGATTTGACGCATAATTTTCTTTCCAAAGTGGAGCTTCATCAAAGAAAAATTACTATTATGGGAACATACAAATCTTCATGTAACTGAATTCAGGGTTATTTAACAAGTACATAAAACTTCACGTCACTGAATTTAGTGCTATTTATCAAATACAAAAACTTCACATCACTGTATTTAGTTCTATTTACGAAATATGCAAGTTTTATGACCTTGAATTCAGTATCACTTAACTCATACAAAAAACCTTAATGCCACTGAATTTAGTATTATTTATAAAATTAATTGATAGGAATGAAAATTCTAAAGATAATTAGGAATCTGTATAATGTGAATCATTACAAAGCTAGAAAATAGTCATTTCTCTTAATTATGAATTTGATATATTCATCACCATTGACTGCATTATATCACCAAGAAAATCTATTACATAAAAACTCTGTTCTAACAGTTAAATAATCCAGATTATGGTATAAATCAAAGAATTTAAGAAGCCAAAAAAAGGCTATCAAGTACTATCAAATAAAATATTTGGAATTCAAACTGAAACCTTATAAAGATACAATGAATTTGGAAATTATGGCTGTAAACAGAAAAAAAAATCACAAAATCTGAGGAATACAGAAATTTGACTAGAAAAAGAAAAGTTTTGAAAATTCCCTAAAATTGTTTATTTGCACATTTATTTTTGATAAAATTACTGGCTGGAGTTGGTTTGATGTTATCTGATATTTAAAACTGAATTTAATAGAAATGAGTCTCCTTGCATTCTTTCTGTATGAAAGCCATGCGATCAAAAATTAAAGACCTACTCAAATCCATTCTATTTACATAAAATGATAAACCATTTTTTTCCTTCATAAAATGTATTAAATTTGGTTTAATTTAAATCCTATTCGTATATAATTGATAGCGGTTTTTTTAATGATTGGACTTTACAATTATATTTCAAAATTGGTTACTTAACCAACAAAAAAGTTTTTATATTCTTTATTAAGACAATCTTCTTTTATCAATCTATCTTTTATATTCTTTATTACACAGTCTAAACGGTAGCTTATTGCTTAATTTAGACTGATTCAAAATTAATGCATCTATATATAATATTTTGTTTTTAAAATTAAATTTATGAGTTCATGTCAAATTGTAGATCTGTCTATAAGTAATATTGAAGTAAAACATCTACTTTTTGTTGTTGTTGTTATAATTTCTAGGTGTTAAATTTTAAAAGACTATTAAAAAATTTATTGCCATTAAACAAAGATAGACAAATTCATATCAATATAAAGAGATTTGACAGAATATCAATCAATATATCATTTTTAATTTGTTGAGAATGCTTTATAAGAAAATAACTATTTTTGGCATCCTTTTTTCTAGTCTGAAAGGGGTAAAAAGAAGATAACAGAACTTTCAGATAGCACTGGTTGGAATAAAAAGTATACATATTCCATAAATTTACTCATAATTAAAGATTTTAAATTACAAAACATTTGTGATATTCACAAGAAACAATCAGCTTTATTTCCATATACTACTGCCTAACCATTCGATTAAACGGACATATCTGTTAAATTTGGAGTAGAAAAATTTCAAGAATGATGTAAAAATGGTTATCAATTTGATAAAACATTCGGAATAAAACTGAAACAAATATTCATCTAGGATTGAGACAAATTAATTGATAAAGAAGAGAAATTGCAACAGTTTTCTCTCTTAATCCTCCTAGTCATCAATCAAATTGGAGAAAGAATAAATTGCTCTCCATCGTGTAAAAGATGAATGGGAATGTGCAATAGCTCCTACTATGCAAATCTATTGCTAGTGAGTGGAAAAAATCATTTCTGGCTAACTCTCTTTTTTTTTCTAATATCACTTCGAAGTAAGGTATTTTTTTTAATGCTACACATTTAAAAATTTAAACTTATTCAAAACTTATAAAACGCGACAGTAAAAGCACTACTGTTATTTATTGCATGCTTCATCTTATTTATTTAATTGCTTTGTATATATTTTATGCATCTTATAAATATAAGGTATATCGTTTTTGCTATTTATCTTAAAGTAATATTAGAATTTTTGAAATGCACAACCAAGTGTAGGCTTTAAAAGCTGGATAATTATTGTATAATTATTAAAAATCTCATCATTTTCTCAGGTTCGAGGAAGCGCTGATGTTTTTGAAAGAGATAACTCAATCGAGAGTCAATTACCTTTGCACAAGTAGTTTATTGCTCACTCTCTTTCCAGTTATCCCATATACTTTAATAGGATTTTTTTGGATATAAAAAAATTTTAATGAAGTAAGTTCAAGCGATATCATAATCGAACGGAAAGTAATATGCCTATCTTAATGTCAGTTTTTTTAAAGCAGTTAGTATTGATGCCACGTCCAAAATTAAATTGATTCGATTCGTTTGACCAACTGAAGATAAAATGGGACCAAAGTCTTCCCATTTTTAAAAGTCAGAATATGAATCAATAAAAAATAAATACTTAAAATTTGAATAAATTATAAAGCGTTTATTGCATTTTCTTGAACATTTTTTTTTATCAATCACAATCATGTTTTAGTTTTAACCTTTAACAGCAACAATTTGTTTCAAGCTTCCTCAGTAAAGTATTTATTGATTTAACTTATTAACATATTTTACTTCATGACTTTATAAAAAATTTCGATTCCAGCAAATTCAACTAAAAGAATATAAGATGTTTTTTTTAACTGGGCTCAATTGCATAAGCAATTTACTAACCACAAGTGATATCGATAATCAGCAATTATACTAACTGTATCGTTTATTAAAGTTACTTAAGACTTAATCATGATCCTGATAAGGGACATAAAATTTAATTGGTAAATGATTCTATGAACTACTTTGATTGTGAAAAAAATTAACAATCCTACATTTTAATTTTATTTTCTAGTTTTATGCAATTGCTTTTTTTTTCATTTTGATAGTCTTTTTCCTCTTTCAGAGATATAATAACAATCAATTTATTTTGCTGCATTTAAGACGATATTATTTCATCCTTTTCAGTCATTACTATCATTACATGCGTGTGATTCAATTTAAACCAGTAATCCTCTTTTTTATAACCTCCCCCTCCTCATCAAGAAGTTATAAAATGTCTCAAATAATGTATTGTCGGTTTTATTAAAGACAATTACCGAAATTAAATATAAATGAAACAATTTTCGGCAGATAAAATGCAAACATCTCATAATCAAAACAATATTGAGTAAGCTCAGCTTGAATTAAGTAGAACGCATTTAAAATTTATGCAAATTATGCGTCTTAAATTGCTTCAACTTTATTTTCTAGCTCCTTGGTTAATTTTAATGAACAAAAGTCGGAGAAGTCTTCATTTTCAATTAATCTGAGAAAAGCCATTAAGAAATATTGGATTTTTCATCTAGTTTGAAAGTTTAATTGGCTAAATCGTTTCTTTAATGCATAAAGGAGGAATTACAAAAATAAAGCCTTTTCAAAAATGCGAAATAAGTAGTGGCACAGCGAAAAAGATTTCCATTAAGTTATTTAGCAACTTTGTTCCTGAAATTTAATTGTCTTGAATTTTTAAATTACTAAAGGCAGCATTAATTAACAGACTTTGCGTGAGATGCGCTTTGAAATAAATCTATAAAAGCTTCTAGAATAAGTTATCTTTTCTATTCAGATGCGTCTCAAATGATGTTATATGCAAAAGAATGAGAAATTATTCGGTAAAACGAGTTTCTTGAGGTTAGTTGAGCAATTAATAATCTTATAAGCTCAATTTTTCATTTTTATGGAAACTGCATACTTATTTTAAGGCATAAATAATGATACAACCTCCAAATATGAAAAGCTTTAAAGATATTATAAAGGCATTTACGAATGATTACAAAAAATAAAATAAAATATGCTTAATAAATGCTTTTTACATTAAGTTTTATGATTTTAAATATTCATTCAAAAAACGACTTCCTTTAATCAAATTTATTTATTTTATACATTAAACGCTAAGTGTAATAAATAAAAGGTTATTTCAGATAATATTTAGTTTAGTACATCAAGATTTAATGTTCAGAAAACTTTTATAATTTCAGCGAATATATATTCATAAAACGCGATTCTAGGAGTTATTATTCTTATGCTCTTTTTATTTGTTATTTATATTTATTTATTTTATATATTAAACACTAAACGAAAGTTGAAATATTTTGAATAAATTAATGATAATCGATGTCTTTTTAGTGCAGAAAATTTAGATACCAGAATCTTTATTAGCCAATATACAATCCTTCCAATAAAAGATTAGAGAAGGCACTTATTTATATTTATTTATCAAGGCACTAAAGCAAAATTGAAAATTTTAAAATAAATTTATGATAATTTCGATATTTGAAATTTATTGAAGTTTAATATACTAAGATTTAGATTTCAGAAAATTTTAGCAATCTTAGAAAAAAAATACTTTCTTTTCCATAAATCGTGGTTCCCATTAGAGAAGAGTCTAGTTTTAGGCATCCTTTTTATTCGTATTTTTATTTTTATTTATTATTTAATATATTAAACACCAATCATAATTTCATATATTTCAAATAAATTTATGATTTCAAATATTGCTTAAATTATTAGGAATTTCAAAGAAGTTCTTATATCTATAATGCGAATAAAGACGGTGCATTTAGCTCACTGGAGAGCTTCACAACAATCTTGAAGAGCGTTTCTTCCTATTCATAAATAAAATTCAACCATCATTTCATCCATCTCATGCATTAGATGAGATGACCCTGTTTTACCTTTTTGGATATTTGCAGGAGATACCTTGAGAACATTGTAGAAAAAACGCAGAAAACAACCATCTAAAATCGTGAATCATTGCTGCAGCTGAACTTCTGGAAGTGCTTCGCAACATATGTAGAAAAGTAGACTCTAGTCTTGACATCTTGACTTTCTATTGCTATATATATTAAAACATACTGAAATTATCTAAAACTCATGGTTTTCTTAATGTTTGAATACAAAAATATTGCGCAAGCGTATTTATTATTTCGCGTAATGGCAATTTTGTGCATGCACTTTTAGAAATAAATTTTATTGCATTTATTTAAAAATATATATTTCTAAAACAGAAAACCATAAGTTTTCTATCAAAACAATTCAAATAAAGTTTTTTTTTCATATCTAAAAACATTTATTAAGTAGTTAAGTTTTTACTATAATGGATCATTTTTTAATTCTTCATTCAAATTCTATATCATTTCGCAATCCTGAAAACTCAATTTTAATTTTGAATTCTATATAACAGATTTTCCTTTTTCATTAATCTGAAAATTTAAACTAAAGAAAAATTCTATCCAGAAGGAAACTGAACATTCTTTCTTGAAGAAGATAATTTTCATTCTTTAAAACCACTCTTAAATTTGTTTTAAAAGCTGAAAGAAAATTTCATTACCTTTACCGTTACCTACATATAGAAATACACTCTTTTTTATGAAGCTAAAACTTATGTTATAATGCTGTAAATTGAAATACAAAATATGCTTTTAATACACTTTCTGACTGAAAATGTTCCTCTCTGCATGATTTCCTATAATACATTGTAAAAATTATTTATCGACAAAATTTCTATGTATATTTTAAATAAATATGGATATTAAAATCTTAAATATGTGAATTATTAAAAATTGTTTAAAATGCTGTATTCCTTTAAGGTTAATAAAATGTATAACCTTAATTTGAAATCCAAAAATTTTAAAACGTTTGAAATCTAATAAATTAAATGAAAATTAAAACAAGTTAATTCATTAATGAAATAACAAGCAGGAAAGAAAAATTAAAAATGTGTATATTAATATATGTGCATAAACTTTTAATCTTATTTTTAAAGCCAAAGTTTTTAAAACATTAAATTATAACAAATTAAATCATTAATGAAATAACATAATAAACTGAAAGAAAATTTGTAAGTTTGCCGATACATTTTTTTTTATCAAAGTGTCAAATTTAAAGGCAATTTTAACTTAAAACCTTTAAATATTGGCAAAATCGTTTATTCATCTTACCAAACACCGTTGACCTAAAAAAAAGACGAAGCAAAATCATTTGACGAATTTTTACTTTTTTCAGCACCATCGACGATCTAATCCTCCATCTCATCTGAGAGAGGACAGCACTTACCTTTTCTGACACCAGTCGGGGTTGCGTGATACGAGGCAACTTGATAAATAGTCGCTCATCGCCTTACAAATGGCGCTATGATGGACCTCGAAGTGTTCCAATCCTTCATCCGCTGTCATTCCAGCGGCAACAAAACAAAAAACGGAGACCGTTTTCACCCACTGACCTGCTCCTCTGATCTTTTTTGATTCTTAAAGACACTGTCATCATTTTGTAGCTCTTTAACAGATGAAAGATTTACAGTTACAGTGGTGCAAGTTTATAACACATTCTTTCCTTTCTTTTGAAATCTGTGTAGTTACCGAAAGCTGTGGGCGATTTAAAAGTTCTTGGAGGAGCTGTTAAATCTTGCTGCATCATGTTAATTAAATGATTGCCTTAATTATAGTGAAACTTTCATATTTATTTAAATAGGTTTTGATTCTTAATTTTCATAAAATATGAAATAATTGGCATGAAAATTCACTTAGTAATAATATGGAATCTATTTCACTCAAATATTTTATTTTTTGAATTAAAAAATTCAAAATATCAGTTGATTGCTACTATCTGTATTTGTAATCTGTATTTTTTAATCAATTTTCTATTGTGAAATGAATGCATTAACATTTTTTATATATTTTATATATACATTTATTCCTCTTATCTAAATGAAAATTTAAAGTGATATATTTTAAATAATTTAATTTAAAAGGCAAAGGCAAAAATATTTCTAACATTGCTTTGTGTATTTTATTACTACTGAATTTATCAAGCTACAGAAGCAGAATGTCGGAAAATGTTACGTCGTTCAGTTAAAACATTAAAAAAAATCAGCTTTCACAAATAAAGATATTTGATAGTAAGCTTTCAAACTTTCTTTTTGACAGTTTTTTTTTATTTAAGCCTTTATGTATGAATCGCACTTTCTTTCAGACAAAATTTGAACAATATATACTTTTTTTAATTATTGCATATGATTATTCTTGTGTGTTTGTGTATTTCCATGTGTGTGCGTGCAACTTCTTTAATATTTCTGAATCGTAATCCAAATACATTTGTTAAATATTCAAACGGAAATAAAATAGAATTTTTAATGCAGGTCTACTTAACCAAAATCACATTTACAAACTGACGGATAACAATCTTATTTTGTAGATCCTTTACTTTTTACTCCAAAAATAAAAGTAAGGCTTTAATTACTAACCGAACTCAAGTTTTTTTATATTTAAAAAATTAAGAATATTCCCACATATAATCAACAGAACAATATTTCTGTACAGAAATTTAGCCTTCATAATCTGTTCATTTACATTTAATGACTTGGACACAATATAATATATTATGTCTTTTAAAGTCAATTCCAATTGAAAGTACATGTCTGTATTAAATTATTTAAAATTTAGTTTCAAGGCTTCGATTGGAGTAAACTCTAGTATGTATATTATATATATGTGTGTGTGTGTGTAGAAAAAAGGAAGGTTCACTTCATTTATTGATGCAAAATTCACAATATGTATCGTTTAAAACTGTCCAAATCAGATTTTTTATTGTCTGCCTATAAAGGAAATCGCTTTTACCTTATGCCAATTCTCTTTTTGATTTTAAAAAAGTAATTGCAGTATTACATTAATGGAATTTGGAAGTCCTTTTTTTTTCCTTTCTTTTTGGCAGAAATCCAGAAGCTTTTTCAATTTTGAATTATGATCTAATTCATATCTATTAAATTTCGTTGTTACTTTTATTCCAGATTTTATGCTATGATTTGCATTTTATAGTATTTTTAGGATTTGGAACATAACAATTTGATATTTAACGTTATTTTTTCAGCAAAATACTCTGGATTTTGGAGATTTTTAGCAAACAGCGTTAACAAATTTACTTTTCTTTATAGTATACAGTAATAATTAAGACAGCTAAACGCTTTGAAAAAAATGTTTAGACTTCTTTTTGTTTTGAACTCATAAATTGTTTTTCATGTAAATATTAATACATCATTTAATTTAAATATATTAAATATTTTAAATAACTTAATACTTAAAAAGAGAATTGAAAGTAATTTTTAAAGAAAATAATTAATCTGAATATAATATTAATAGCTAAGAGAAATTGTTAAAGCCAAAATAGCATTCTTTATAATTTTCATTTAAGTGGGGAATTAAAAGTTAAATAAGTAAGAAGAAGAAGCGATAATTGAAGACTTCAGAATTAGGACAGAAAAATAAAAAGATCATGAAGTAATTTTTAAGAGATCAACTTTCTTTTGGCTAAATATATATTCCCTTGCTATATCAGTATTCAAAGTTAAAATGTACATTTTATTTTTAATTGAAAGGTTGATTTCGCCCTCCCCATTTAGTTATAATTCTATAAATTGAAAATCATAAATAACATTTCTGAGTTTCAATTGCAATATGATTTAATTAAAAGCTTAGCACCAGAACTGTATGGTGACCATTTTTTTAAAATTATATATATCATACTAAATATAATTAGTATTTTAAGGTTTTTATAAGCATTTATAATATACTAACAAAGACTAAAGTTTTTGATTAATAATCATTTCAAAACCTTTTTAATTGGGGAATACAGCAGATGTTAAAAGTCCAAATATTGTAATTAGTAGACAACCTCGCCTATCTTTAAAAACCTCATTAAAAAATGCAATGAAACGATGAAATACAATTCATAATATACAATTTCATGTTCACAGTAGATTTGAAAAAGTTAAAATTTTCCTTATTTTAAATCTATAGTAAAATATTGAATTTCTCCTTTCTCTTATAAAAACTGGAAAAGTGAGATGGTTGGCGCTGTTCTTTAAAAGGCAGTATCAGCAGTTAAGTGTTTATTCTTTCAGTGATGTATTTTAAATTAAATTTTACTTGTATCAAAACTGTAACTTAAATTTTTATAACTAAATTAATAAATAAAATTTACAAAAAAATTCGCCGGAGAGGTTCATAATTAATTCTATTACTTGAGATTTTTAAACATTTTAATTTGATTTTAAAGTATATTAGACTTATTTAAATCTTTTAGAAATCAAGAATGTTTAAATTTATTTCGGTACTTTTTCTTAACTTCATTTTATTTCGCAGAATTTGATCGTGATCTATTTTCTTAAGAGTCTAGGCATATCGAAAATCAAAATTAACTAATAAAAAATAATGCTGTTTTTTTTCATTTAGTCTCTAGTTATTTACAATGTTTCTCTCTTAAAATTTAAGAATAAAACCATAAATTGAAATTGAATACGAAAAATAATCAGTATCTTATGCAGAGCTTGATTTTTCAATAATCTTTGAATATTTTTAGAACAAATAATTACAACTTTCCTCTGATGACTGATGCTAAAATTAAACATTCAGAAATTTGAAATATAAAAGTTCACTGCTGATTCTAAATCATTTATTTGATTTTCTTTACATAACCGTTTCTATTCCTATGGCACCAGCAATCAACTAAAAGAAGCAAAATTAATAATTTCTTCTTCTTTTATTGCTTTATAAGATATAAAAATAGGAAAAGCAAGTGATACCCTAATATAGAGTTTCATCGCAAAGTAACGTGTATATAGTGTTACTTTTATAAAGAGATAAACATTTTTCAGATAGAAAACTTGCTTGTAAAACTGATTTGATTTTTCAAACATTTCAGATAATCAATTTCGGGTAGTATAAAATAATTTTAAATTATGGGTATCTGGGAAAACATTTTTAAATGATGAACAAAACATCTTTCTGGAACTGATTTTTCATCATTCTCTGGTCGTAGACTGTGTGTTTTCATTTGAGATGCAACTCAAAATTTAGGAAGACTTGATTTACATTCATAAGATATGTTGTTGAAATGTGATTTGATTTTTGTAATGATTTGAAATAATTGATATTATAAAGGCTGATAATATTAATATGAAGAAGCTTGATAAATTGCATACGTATCATAATTTAGCCTCAAATTCTATTGTATGCATATGTTTGTGAAACAGTATAAAATATTAGGAAGCCTTGATTTATTTTATTTATTTATTTGCAGATAGTGAGCGAAATTCTAAAAAAAGTAAAAAATAATAGTTTTAAGATCAAGATTTATTTTCACTTATTTATATAGAACACAAGACTTACTTGTTTAGAACCAGCAATCACATAAGGATCAATTCCTTGCAATTGGTCCTTTTTTTATTTAATTTTATACTAATAAATAATCTTGTCTTTAATTAATTTAATAATAATATTAGAGTAAGAATAAGAAAACAATCAATTTTTCAACAGTCTAAAATTCTGTTGAAAAATTGTTTCTTAGAATTTTTTATATTATTAATTTCAATAAAAAAATTTAAAAATTTAAATTTTTCCAAATTAAAAAGTGTTTAATATATTGCAAATTGCACTTAAAAAAATTCCATACATTTAGGTAAACACTCTGAAAATGCATGTTAAAATTTTAAAAAAAATTAAGCATAAATATATATAAGAATATACTTCATCACACACTCATTAATTCACATGTCAAATAAAAAACATGTCTGCTGAATTTTTTATGCATGCAAACATATAGAAAAAAGCTTGAATAAATGTCCTAATTAAGGTTTAAAGCAACTTTTTAATCCTTATCCCTTGAGATCATTAATATTATTATTATAAAATAAAATATTTATGTTTATTTTTCGATTCATAGTAAATAAATCGATTATGCTTCAGAAAATAACGTACAAAATACTGAGAAAAATCAGTTTAATGTTTTTACGATATAAAATTATGGTATGTGTTTACATTTCAACCATATTTTCATCATTTCGTTTTATGTACTTACGTTGTATGTCGTTTACTTAAAATGACGCTGTATTTCAGAACATAGATTTTCAAGGTTTATATTAAGTCCTTTACAATATACTCTTTGTTACACTATTTACATGTACATATCGTTACAAAGCACTGTGTAAGTAATTACATTAAACAGATTTCCTCTTTTTTACCTTGATATTATTGTCTGAAAATAATATAAAGAGGAAACTGTGAGAAAACTGTCATAAAAGAAATGAAGATATATTTTCAGTTCTTTACAATTTTTATTCAAAAATTCTTGAATACCAAAAAATAGTTTTGTGATGGAATTTCTTGTATAAAATTATTATGTTATAAAAATTCCGAAACGTATTCGATCTAAAAGTACTTGAAAAATGTTAACGTTTAATGAATTAGAAAGTTATTAAATAAAGGGATTCCCCTCCTTTTTTTTTCAAAATGTAAAGAAAAGGTATTTTTGTAACCAAAGTAAAGTAATTATTTTAGAAAGAGAGCAAAGATTTAAATTTCTTAATCGAATACTTAGCTTGTGGTTCAAGTAAACATTGAAAGCATATTTGAAATTAATTTAAATAATATTTACAAACCTGTTATTGTTGAATTATTGATTATGTTAGTTTCCTTTATCTTTTAATCTTCTTGTTTTTATTAAATTAAAAATATCAAATATATATTTGAAGAAAATTGCCAGTTTTCAAAATTAAATCTCTTTTATTATTAGCAATTTTAAACCATTTATAAAGTACAAATTACCTTTCTTATTATATTATCTTATAATCAAATTAACTTCCTTTTTAAATAATTTTATTCTTCTAAATATTTTAATTTCCATATCACATGAGTATTCAATTCAATTATTTGAATTGGTGACTTTCTTATAAAACATATTACAGAAGTTGCTTTTTCACAAAAGAGAAAAATATTGCGGTCTTCAAAGGCAATACAGTTTGTAAAGCTGAAAGAAAACTTATAAAATTTTACAATTGTTCATTAATAATAGAAGATTAATAATGCTGCTAAATAAATTGCTTTAAAAAATTCTAAAATTATGAAATATTTTGTTCAGTAATATCTTCATCCATATCTTTTATTACAAATTCTTTTAAAATGAAAGAAATGTAAGATTTATTTCACAATAAGATCAAATATGATCAGATTCGGATTCAAACTTCATTAATATATAAATAAAGCTTTAGTAATATTTTCAAAATAGCAATTATTAATTTTCTTTCAATTTCTTTTACTTAAATTTTATCATAGCTCTTTTATTTTACAAAAATATTATATGCAATATTGTACAATAATATAATAATTATTCAATATATTATTTTATTTTTATTCTTA
Organism: Argiope trifasciata; assembly: GCA_026543055.1. Lineage (NCBI taxonomy): Eukaryota > Metazoa > Arthropoda > Arachnida > Araneae > Araneidae > Argiope > Argiope trifasciata. The sequence continues at coordinate 1,587,792 of JAPMOQ010055483.1, read as the reverse complement.
TGAACTCTTTAAATTAAACATAGTTTAGAAATTTTGAATGAAAACAAATTCTTTACACCATTATATTATAAATCTCAGTTAATTTTTTTAAATAGCAATGTTTAATTAATTTATTTTATTGAATTTCAATTAGTATAAATGCTTTCTTTAAAGATGAAAAAAAGGGCAAAAAAGGAAAAAAAAAATATTTATTAATTATCTATTTCATTATTTCTTCAATGAAAATTTAAAAAACACTTATTAAAATTTAATAAAACCAAATATAAAAAATTCAAAATTAAAATTTTCATAGGGAATTTCAAGCCAAATAGTAATGCGAAATATGAAATTATAAAATTTAAGGTTAAAATTTAAAAACTTTAAAATTAAAAAGATTATTTAATATATTTATTTAGACCTAATTTTTAAATATTTATTAATATTTTCTTTATATTAATGACTGTTGGATCCTTACCTTTTAAAGGTTTTCATCTGTTGAGAGACCGACGAGCCATTATTCGTTATACACATTTTTTAATTTCTTCAGATGGCGTCTTCCCCTAAAATATAAGCAAGTTTTGTTATAATTAAAAAAAAAATACTGTATTAACACTAAGTTTATAACGTTTCTAGTTTCTTCAAATCAACTTATTGATTACATATTCAACTTTCCCATACATGTAAGTAATTTCAATGAATAAATTATAATAATAATTTGTAATACGACAAGTTTTACAGTTTAAATTAATAATTAATTTAAATATAACCTTATTGAAAGAAAAACTAAAAACAACCAACATTCATAACTCATATGCCATCCAATAATCTTACATAAAAACCAGCTCCGCCATAAAACGCAGTAGAAAGCATATTTCATACTTGAGAGTAAATAGCCGAGGATAAAGCAAAACAAAAGCTGACTCTCTACTAAGAAGGCCATAAAAATCAAGAAGCCTCTTCAGGAAAAACGAAGACAAAAAGAGACTCATCCGTTCATGAAGAAGATGTAAAACAAAGCGACACGTACCTTTAGTGGGCTTGACCCAATGAACGACCGGCCATGTTGGAAAATGGCAAAGCGGATCTGCTCTCCCCTAAAAACTTGCAAATTCATCTACTTTCTTCATTGATACCTTCAGGTAAAGGGTTGAAAAGGGGGAAGGCAATGAAACAGAGGGGAGGGGGCTATTAAGGACCCTTAACAGGTAGGGGGGTGGAGGTGACTTGGAAAAGGTGTCGCTTGTAAAATCGGGAGGACTGTAAAAGAAGATGGGGAGTAGCTGAGCTGCTGCGAAGGAATGGCGTACCCAATCAATAGGAAGGCCTCCACGCTGACAGCAATGCGGTAAGTCCCCTGTGTGTGCGGGCGCATCTTACTCCCCGGTCCGCCACCCCCCATATTAATAATGCCCGGATTTGGAATGGAGGACGAAAGGGAAATGAATAAAGCCCCTTTTCTGCAATGAAGGAAAAGAGAAAGTTGGATTTTCATTGAAATTGAAAGTAGAACAATAGCTTGACTTCTATACTGGTTGTCACCATGGTCTATTTGCAAAAAATTCCTACAAAGACCCGTAATATCCCTTAATTCTGAATAAATTTGAATGAAACTGAAATTTTCAAAATCAGTACAATTTGGGTGAACAAGGCTAATAAAAAAGAGTTGAAATTTGACATACTTTATTTCAAACTATAACAGTAAATTGTAACTGTTATTGTGGGTTACAGTTTATTCATTTTTCTTAATTATAAAATTTCATTTTTAAAGCTCATACTTTATGGGAGAAAAGAAAAATAAATATATATTTATTTTGTGGAAATATGCTATTTTTCAGTCATCATGGCAAGGTTAAAATAAATATTTAGGTCAAAATACAAGAGTTTTTATTTCATCTATTTTAATGTGTAATGGTAAAGGTTTAAGATTAAAATATAAATTTAATAATTCACTCCTAAAAAGTCCTTGAAATTTGTTCTCACAGCATGTGACTACGTTGGGAGTGAATTTTCTGAAAAGCGTTCGAAAATTATTATATTCTTGAATATTTGCATTAAAAAATTCCTCTATAAAATTAGAATATACCAGTTAGGTGCTAAATGCTTTTAAAAAATAGGGGGGGGGGAACTAAAAGGGCTTTTTTGTTAAAAAGATCTTTGAGCAAAAATCTAATTCAGAAGTTAATCAAATGACATGCTTAAAATTTTGCTGATAACATAAGGAATATATTATCCACAGTTTCTGAATCAAAAATAAGCTGTATTTCTACCCTTTCTTTAAATATGGCTTTTAACTGATAAACTACATGAAATTTTCAGTTTTTTTTCACATTGTGAAGCATTGAAACAACGATAAAATGTCCTGAACGAATATATTACTTATTCTCTTGTTCAGGAACTGCGGAGAATATAATGAGAAATTGTAATGCCAAATTTGAATAAAAAAATATGCATTTAATTTTGATTTATGAAGTTCTCCGGAAGTAAATTCTATCATATTTGATATTTGAGAAAATAGTATTTAACGATGTAAAACGCATGCTGATGAAATATAAAAATCAGGGTAACTTTAAAAAAATTCGACTTAGAAATGAAATTTCATTGGTTTAAAAAAAACCCTGCTTAAACATTAAAAATGTTAAATTAAAAATATATGTATTAGTTTCTCAAAGAAACCGACTACACTAGTTATTTACATGGAAATATAAATAACGAGCGAAAAAAATCAAAAAGCTTTCTCTTCTTAATTTTAAAAGAAAGGTATTTTATCGAGAATTCTGACTATCTGGATTTGATTAAAAGCTAACTGTTTGAGTTCAAAATAATCAAACCTTTGGCTTAACTTGGATAAACAGCACCATGAGCTTATAATTACTTTCTCACCCTACAAGTGAGTAATTCGAAACCTCTACTTAACCATATTTGTTACTAATCATTATGCCGTTATGAACTATACAAACAATAGCAACCATAGTATATTTCAAAGGTGGTTGATTGTGACAAATTTTCTATAAATATAATCACCTGCTTAAACAAACACTTAATGAAACACTTTTATTATAATTGGACATTTACTATCTATTACATTGATTATTTAAATACTGCTGGAAATTGCTAAAAAATCGATTATATGTATTAATTTTAAAATTAATTAAAGGCGGCTTAAGTCTATAACTGTCTCATGAATCGTAATATATATTTTGGAAATTAATAATCTAGAAAATAGTAATTAAAAAAATAATAATTGCAATAATAAAAAATTACTACAATTAAATTGGAGCTGAAATTTACTACATCAAAAAATATGAGATGGTCTTTGTAAGCTCTTGTTTCTTTCATTTAAATTAGTAAGCGAACAATCAAACTTTCGTTAACAAAGAAATTATTTTTACAGTAGAAATAAAATCCTTTTAAAATGTGTTAATTTGTTTTCAGTGTTAGTCAGTTAGTTTGAAGGGATTAATGGTTGAAACAAATTTCTATTAAATGTTTTGTATATGTGTTTTCCGTAAGTATTCTTTTCAAAACATCTTTTAATAAATGTTGACCTTCACATAAGTTATACCCTTTTATAAGCTTCACATTGCTCTTTTTTTTTTTTTTTTTTTTTGTCTATGTCTTTACTGTTCCAATGATATCAAGAAAAAGGAGGAAATATATGAAAATGGGTGAACTTTAAAATTTTTTCACTATCACTTGATTTTGAAATTAAAATCTCAATTTTAAAACACCAATTTTTATTTAAAGCATACCTTATATAGAAACCTACTCAACAAGAAAAAAAATAAGCCAATTTTTCCCATTCTGATAAAATATAAAAACGAAAAAACGAGGATGAAATAGTAGTAGCAAAAATGAAAACTTTTAAAGTTATTAATTCATTTATGAAATTTTGTATCACTGCTTTAAAATATCTTTAAAAAATGATTTAAAATTTCCTAAACCATATGACAAAATTGATTTATTTATGAGATTTTTTTTTTTTTAATTTTAAATGATGCAAAAATCAAATTTGAGCTTCAATATTTTTGGGCCGTTGTCTCGGCATAGGAGTATCTCGTCTTCCCCGTGATTAGGGCGTCTCGGTTCAGACATGATTGTACTTCTGTATTTTATGTGTAAGCTGTGTGAATGTATAAAAATGTGTTGTACAAACGAATGAATGAGCTAAGTCGTATTCTTGAATTATAATTGGCTCTACTGAAAAAACGAGAGACGACCACTTAGCTTAAATCGCTGAAAGATAACT